>JAHIAM010000520.1:0-104363 GCA_021605205.1 Aegilops longissima
GGCATTAATAATATTACTATTCGTTATCGCCATCCTATTCCTAGGCTAGATGATATGCTTGATGAATTAAGTGGCTCTACAATATTCTCCAAAGTTGATTTGCGTAGTGGATACCATCAAATTCGTATGAAATTGGGAGATGAATGGAAAACAGCTTTTAAAACTAAGTTTGGATTATATGAGTGGTTAGTCATGCCTTTTGGGTTAACTAATGCACCTAGTACTTTCATGAGATTAATGAACGAAGTTTTACGTGCTTTCATTGGACGATTTGTGGTAGTCTATTTTCATGATATACTGATTTATAGCAAATCTTTGGAAGAACATTTGGAACATTTACGTGCTGTTTTTAATGCTCTACGTGATGCACGTTTGTTTGGTAACCTTGGGAAGTGCACCTTTTGCACCGACCGAGTATCTTTTCTTGGCTATGTTGTTACTCCACTGATGCGGAGCAGCCCTCACTCGTCCCCACGGACGTGCCTACATCTCCCTCAACACCACCGGGACCCATGACAAGAGCCCGAGCTAAGGCTATCGAAGATAAGGTGAACTCGCTCCTCTCCGAACTTCTTATTTCTACCCATGAGACATGGCTACTACCTCATTCAGAAACTCTATGTGTAATCAGGTACATGGAGGCGAACCAAGGATCTACTACTTGCAAGAGCCAAGACGGCGAGAACCCCAAGTATGTCGAAGAGGAAGAAGGATGCAGCTGAAGCTACTGAGACACGGACGTCCGACCCCTTCCGGACGTCCGACGATTTCAGAGACGTCGTCCGACGCCTCCGGACGTCCGGAACTTCGTCACCCGAATCAAACCTACGGACGACCGGAGCTGACCGGACGTCCGGACTACGACCTCCCGAGCTGGAACTACGGACGACCGACAGCCTCCGGACGTCCGGACCCTCCTGAAGCCCCGGACGACCGATCCTCTACGGACGACCGACGCACCTACGACAGAAAAGAATCTATGGACGTCCGAACGTGTCCGGACGACCGGACCTTCCCGAACCTCCGGACGTCCGACGCCTTCCGGATGTCCGATGCCTGATGCGGGCTGAAGCCCATGTACCCCTTCATTTTGACTTCCATTTGCACTAAGACTATAAATAGGACCCTCCCATCTCCTAGTTAGGGCTAGCTTTGGATTTGCTCATATTTCGGTGTGAGAGCCTTTGCTCATCCACTTGGCCACTTCTCCTTCGAGATCAGGACCTCTACGGAGAAGATCCCCAAGCGGATTCAAGACCCCTCCTAGGGTGGACCCTCAAGACCTCCTCGCGGAGAAGAACGGCTACCCTTGTATCCTTACCTTTGTTGTCCTTGAATCTTGTGCCACTCTATGTATTCGATAATCTAGCACTTGTGTAATTGGTTTCTTGTCGGTTGAGTGACCTCTCCCACGTTTTCCCCGTGTTTTCCCTCGTGTTCTTCCGCTCGTTCTTCGTGTTCCTCGTAGGGATTCTCTCCAAGCGTGAAAGATCGTCAACATAGGGTTCCGCTCTATATCATCTATGGTATCATGAGCCACGTTCATCACGTTTTTGGAGCCCCTACATCGTGTCTTCTAGCTTGATTTTGTTGTTTTTGTCCTAATTCCGAAAATTCCCCACAAAAATAGCCCCAATTTTTTTTTTGTGATTTGTTAGTGTGATGAGATTTTGTTGGATTTGGTCCATGGATTTGTGTTGCTACATGTGGATTTAGCTTTCCCCACCCTCCCCACCCTTGTCCATCTTCCAAACCCCTCGATTTCGACCTCACAATCATCTTCTTCCCCGGAAATTTTGCAGTCCCTCTCCCCGAGCCCGATTTTCGCCCAGGCTCCGGACATCCGGACAAGGCCGGACGTCCGACGCCGTCCGGACGACCGTAAGTTCACGGACGTCCGTAAAACCCTGACCAAACTGACTTTCTTCAGTTCAAACGCCACCACCACCCCATATTTCTCCACATCTTCCAAACCCATATACACCTAAATCTTTCCACGGTTCCTCCGATGACGATTTTGACACATTTTGGTCTTTGAGATTTTGAGTTGTGGCTTCCGTATCCTTTTGTGTTTCGGCTATCTAGGTGCGGTTCCAAGTCATCATCACCACTGCTCATCTACATCGACCGATCATCATCGCAAGGACGGTAACTTCGTCGACATCTTTGTCATACCTTGCTATTGCATTGATAACCCACATTGCCTCATTTTGCGTAGCTTACCCATAGAGACTAGCCTTTGAGTATTGCCGGCAACGTGACTTGTGCACATTTAGTGATCATACTCCATAGCATACATACCATACCAAAGTGGTGCATATCTTAGCATCAACTTGTGTGTCACAAAGTTGTCATCGCATACACAATTGCTATCTTGATTCGTGAAGTTTTGCATGAGAAAAGAGCTCAAAAGAGAAAGAGCCAATCAAGCTTTTAAGCAAAGAGAGAAAGATAAGCAAAGAGCTTATGAGCAAGAACCATAGCATCATCAAACATTAAGATTGTCATACTTGATCATCTTGGATCAACACATCGACACACCATACATATAGTATACTTGGGATAGAAGTCGTTGCATTTTGCTTAGTAGGTTGTGCACAAGTCCGTATCCGCCTATTGTGCAATCGTGCTAGCGTCTCTCTAGTGTTGTGCAACAAGAGCATCTTGGTGAATTCCACATTTTGGCTCATCCTTGGTTGCATAACCCCATATTATCTATTTGCGCGTGTGTTTCCGTGTACCATATTTTGCTATTGGTCTACTTGTTGCATTTGCAAATTTGTGAATCATTTCCAACTTTATTGAGTCTCACTTACAATTGCATCAAATTTTGTGCCACCATCCTAACCGAGCTCCACCATAAGCTTTTATTTGTGTAGGTGTGAGAACCGACAAGAATCGGTACCAAGAGTGCTATTTCATTGTCCGCATTTGAGTGAACTTGATTCATTTTCAACATCGGTCAAAGGTACATTGGTATAAGTTCTTTTCCGTTCTACCACTCACATCTTGCTTGGAATGATGGATAGGCCAAGTTCTTCTACCAACCCACTCTTCATCGAGCAAGACGACGACATGTCCTCATACGTCACCAAAGCCACCTCTTTGGTGCACAACGAGCGTTGCACCAAGAACAACAAGCAATGAGCGACCCGCATCGACAACCTCGCCACCGACTTGCGACTCCCGAGCAACGTACAAGAGACTACTTCGACAACAAGTTCGAGGCGCACAAGCAAGAGAATGATGCAAGAATGGGACGAGATCCGCAAGTTGATGAGAAACCGGCATCATTCCACTTCTTCATCATCAAGACGGAGCCACTCGAGTCAACACTCCGACGACACCTTCTACGACTCAAGTACACCGTCATCGAACTCTCTTCGACGAGCCGCGCGCCAAGATCGTCATGCATCTCGCAACCCGCTACATGACAAGCACTCACAAGAGCAAGTTGATGATCAAGTTCCTCGTCCTCAATCAAACCAAGAGGCTTTTGCTCAAGCTCAAGAACGGCAACGTCTTCGTCGCCAACAAGAGGAAGAAAGAGCACGTCGTCACCAAGACGAACAAGACGCCAATGCTCAACGTCGTCAACAACAACAACGTGAAGCGCAAGCTCTTGAGGCGCAACGTGCCCTTCAAGAATCAAGTAAAGCCGTCGCCAACCGCAATCGCGAACGGCGCAATCAAGAGGAAGCCCTTCGAGAAGAAATCCAAGAGAGGAACTACCAACCTCATGTACACCGTCAAGTTCCTCAAGCTCCTCAAGCTCCTCCACAAGCTCGTCAAGCTCCACCTCAACCTCCAATTCAACAAGAGCAAGTTGATCATGGTCTTCCTCCACGCCAAGAGCAACATGAAGACGAGTACATCCCACGTCAAGGACGTCATCATCAACATCGCCAACAATACAATGAAGAGCAACGCTACGGCAAGCTAAAATTCACCATGCCCAAGTTCAATGGAAGCAATGACCCAAGACTACCTCTCATGGGCATTGAAGGTTGACAAAATCTTCCGCTTGCACAACTACGATGAAGCGAAGAAAATCACTATGGCATCACTTGAGTTCCAAGATTATGTGCTCATATGGTGGGAACAAATCATTGAGCGACGACAAGCAAGAGGTGAACCTCCAATCACCACTTGGGCTCAAATGAAGGATGTCATGCGAGCACGTTTTGTACCAACATACTACAATCGCGACCTCTTCAAGAAACTCCAACTACTCAAGCAAGGAACAAAGAGCGTTGAAGAATACTACAAGGAAATGGAGATAGCCATGATTCGAGCCAATGTCAAAGAAGATGATGAGCAAACTATGGCACGTTTCTTGAATGGACTCAATCATCCCATTAAGAAGATCGCCGACTTCCAACCATATTCATCCCTCATTGAGCTCGTGCATCAAGCTACAAAGGCGGAACGCCAAGTGCAAGATGACTTCAAGTACGCCAAGTACTCATCCAAGACCTACGGTCCATCCAACAACCAAGCTTCAACGACTCCTCCAACTTCCACATCGACCAAGCCTTATTCACGAAACGACGACAAGTCAAGTTACAAGAAAACTTCGACAAGTTCAAGTCGTCCTCCTCCTTCTACAAACAACCTCAAGCCGCGTGCTTCATCCTCTACTCCAACCGATGAGACCATTAAGACAAGCTCCTTAAAGTGTTTCACTTGCGGCGGCCGAGGCCACAAGTCATCTGAATGCACCAACAAGCGCACCATGATCCTCAACGACGATGGCACATATGACTCCATGAGTGAAGAGGAAATGGAAGCTCTTGAGCAAGTGGCCATGCACCGGCAAGTAAATGAAGATGAAGACGATCAAGTCTTTTGTGATGAGGATTCGAGCCCCGCTCTCGTTGTATCCAAAGTCTTGACCCTTCAACATCAACAAGAAGAAGACCAACGATGCCACATCTTCCACACAAAAGCCGGCATCAATGGACGGTCCATCAAGGTCATCATCGATGGAGGTAGTTGCCACAACTTGGCAAGTGAAGAACTATGCTCCAAGCTACAATTGGTCAAGAGGAAACACCCACACCCTTACAAGGTTCAATGGCTAAGTGACTCCGGCACTATCTGAGTCGAGCATACGGTCCAAGTCTCCTTCAAAATTGGTGCTTACGAAGACACTTTGGAATGTGATGTGGTCCCAATGACCGTTTGCCACCTACTTCTTGGTCGACCATGGCAATTCGACCGTGGTGTCATCCACAATGGGCGCACCAATCACTATAGCTTCAAGATGAAGGGGAAAGAATATGTGCTACGACCTATGTCTCCTAGTCATGTGATAGCCGACAAACAAGCCACCCATCATAGAGAAAAGAGTGAGAAAGTGATCCACCAAAAAGTGAGTGAGAGCCACAAGCCAAATTTGAGCGACTCTTCGCCTAGAGAGAAAAACCTCATTCTATTTGCCACCAAAAGTGAGATGAGAGAAGTGTGTGAGAACCCATCTACCGTGATGCACTTTGTCCTTGTGTGCAAGGATGGAGAACCAAAAACTAACACCATTCACGAGCTACCTTTGGTGTTTCAATCTCTTTTGCAGGAATTCCAAGATGTTTTTCCCGATGAGCTACCTCCGGGTCTACCTCCTCTTCGAGGCATTGAGCATCGAATCGACCTCATCCCCGGAGCGCCTCTACCAAACAAAGCTCCATACCGAGTCAATCCGGAAGAAACCAAGGAGATTCAACGGCAAGTACAACAACTCATCAACAACGGTCATGTACGTGAAAGCCTAAGCCCTTGTGCCGTTCCGGTTATTCTTGTGCCTAAGCCCGATGGAAGTTTCCGCTTGTGTTCCGATTGTAGACCTATCAATGCTATTACCGTTCGATATAGGCATCCCATTCCTCGCTTAGATGACATGCTTGATGAACTTAGTGGAGCCAACTTTTCTCAAAATTGATCCTAAAAGTGGCTATTATCAAATCCGCATACAAGAGGGTGATGAATGGAAAACCGCTTTAAAACCAAATTTGGTTTATATGAGTGGTTAGTGATGCCTATGGGTCTTTCTGAAGCTCCGGTACTTTTGTGCGTCTTATGCATCATGTGCTTCGTCCTTACATTGGAGTCTTTGTTGTGGTCTACTTTGACGATATTCTTGTGTTTAGCAAAACCATGAAAGAGCACATCAATCATGTAAAATCTGTGTTGCAAACTCTTCGCAAGGAAAGCCTTTATGCAAACTTGAAAAAATGCACTTTTGGAGTTGACAAAGTGGTTTTCTTGGGTTTTGTTGTTTCCTCAAAGGGTGTCCATGTTGATGAATCTAAAATTCAAGCAATTAAAACTTGGCCCCAACCCACCAATATGCAACAAGTGCGAAGTTTTCTTGGTCTTGCGGGTTTCTATCGTCGCTTTGTGAAAGATTTTAGCACAATTGCCGCTCCTTTGCATGCTTTGAGCAAGAAGAATACTCCCTTTGTTTGGGGAACTTTGCAATCAGCCGCTTTTGATAAGCTCAAGACTTTGCTTACTCATGCTCCGATTCTTGCCTTGCCCAATTTTGACAAAACTTTTGAGGTTCATTGTGATGCAAGTGGTACCGGAATTGGCGGAGTTTTAATGCAAGAAAAACGAGCCATTGCTTATTTTAGTGAAAAACTCTCCGGTGCTCAACTTAATTATCCCATTTATGATAAAGAATTGTATGCTTTAGTGCGTGTGCTCCATGTTTGGGAACATTACCTTAGACCTCATGAGTTTGTCATCCATACCGATCATGAAACGCTTAAGTACCTCAAAGGTCAAACTAAATTAAACAAGCGCCATGCCAAATGGAGTGAATTCATTGAATCTTTTCCTTATGTGATCAAGTACATTAAGGGTAAAGAGAATGTAGTTCTTCGACGCTTTCACGCATATGCATGCTTGTCAATCAACTTGAGTTGAATGTCATTGGTTTTGAGCATATAAAAGACTTGTATGAGCATGATCCATCTTTTGCTTCTCCTTATGCTAAGTGTTTGACGCATACATCTTGGGAACAATATTACATCAAGGATGGTTATCTTATGAGAGCTAACAAACTTTGCATTCCCGAGTCGTCTCTTCGTTTGCTCCTTTTGCAAGAGGCTCATGGAGGCGGACTCATGGGACACTTTGGACGCGACAAGACATTCGCCACGCTCTCCAACAACTACTTTTGGCCCAAGATGTTCCGTGACGTACAACGCTTCACCAACCGATGCTATACATGTCGCAAAGCTAAGTCTAAAGCTCAATCTCATGGTCTTTACATGCCTCTTCCTATTCCATATCAACCATGGGAAGACATTAGCATGGATTTTGTACTTGGTTTGCCTAGGACTCAAAATGGCAAGGATTCCGTGTTTGTTGTTGTGGATAGATTTTCTAAGATGGCACATTTCATTCCTTGCAACAAGATAGACGATGCTTCACATGTTGCAAATCTCTTTTGTAGGAAATCTTGCGACTCCATGGAGTACCAAAGACAATCGTCTCCGATCGTGACGTCAAGTTCTTGAGTTACTTTTGGAAGACCCTATGCGCCAAGCTCGGAATCAAGCTATTGTTCTCCTCGGCATACCATCCTCAAACCGACGGCCAAACGGAGGTGACGAACCGCACACTATCCACTCTACTTCGTGTCTTGATCAAGAAGAACATCAAGGAGTGGGAAGCATGTCTACCCATCGCCGAGTACGCCTACAATCGTGCAAGACATTCAACTACCGGCAAGTCCCCCTTCGAGGTCGTCTACGGTTTCAACCCGTTGTCCCCATTGGACATTCTACCACTCCCTCTCCAAGAGCGCACCAACATGGATGCAAGTGAACGAGCAAGCTACATCAAGAAGATGCACGAAGATACAAGGCACACAATTGAGCGCCAAGTACAACGCCAAGCAAACAAGCTCAACGCCAACAAGCAACCCATCGTCTTCAACATTGGCGATCAAGTGTGGCTACACCTTCGCAAGGACCGCTTCCCCAAAGAACGCAAGTCCAAACTTCTCCCTCGAGCCGATGGCCCTTTCAAAGTGCTCGCACGCTACAACGACAACGCTTACAAAATCGACATACCTCGCGACAAGTACAACGTGAGCGACATCTTCAACGTCAAGGACCTTGCACCTGTCCATGGAGATGAAGTTTTGATCCGAGGTCGGATCTCTCCCAAGGGGAGATGATGCGGAGCAGCCCTCACTCATCCCCACGGACGCGCCTACATCTCCCTCAACACCACGGGACCCATGACAAGAGCCCGAGCTAAGGCTATCGAAGATAAGGTGAACTCGCTCCTCTCCGAACTTCTTATTTCTACCCATGAGACATGGCTACTACCTCATTCGAAACTCTATGTGTAATCAGGTACATGGAGGCGAACCAAGGATCTACTACTTGCAAGAGCCAAGACGGCGAGAACCCCAAGTATGTCGAAGAGGAAGAAGGATGCACTGAAGCTTACAGAGACACGGACGTCCGACCCCTTCCGGACGTCCGACGATTCCCAGGACACGGACGTCCGACGCCCTCCGGACGTCCGGAACATCGTCACCCGAATCAAACCTACGGACGACCGGAGCTGACCGGACGTCCGGACTACGACCTCCCGAGCTGGAACTACGGACGATCGAGCGGCCTCCGGACGTCCGGACCCTCTGAAGCCCGGACGACCGATCCTCTACGGACGACCGACGACCTACGACGAAAAAAAGAATCTACGGACGTCCGAACGTGTCCGGACGACCGGACCTTCCCGAACCTCCGGACGTCCGACGCCTTCCGGACGTCCGATGCCTGATGCGGGCTGAAGCCCATGTACCCCTTCGTTTTGACTTCCATTTGCACTAAGACTATAAATAGGACCCTCCCATCTCCTAGTTAGGGCTAGCTTTGGATTTGCTCATATTTCGGTGTGAGAGCCTTTGCTAATCCACTTGGCCACTTCTCCTTCGAGATCAGGACCTCTACGGAGAAGATCCCCCAAGCGGATTCAAGACCCCCTCCTAGGGTGGACCCCTCAAGACCTCCTGCGGAGAAGAACGGCTACCCTTGTATCCTTACCTTTGTTGTCCTTGAATCTTGTGCCACTCTATGTATTTGATAATCTAGCACTTGTGTAATTGGTTTCTTGTCAGTTGAGTGACCTCTCCCACGTTTTCCCCGTGTTTTCCCTCGTGTTCTTCCGCTCGTTCTTCGTGTTCCTCGTAGGGATTCTCTCCAAGCGTGAAAGATCGTCAACATAGGGTTCCGCCCTACATCATCCACAGGGAATTGAAGTTGATAAAGCCAAGATTGAAGCTATTGAGAGTTGGCTGCAGCCCAAAACGGTCACACAAGTGAGGAGTTTTCTTGGACTCCCTGGTTTCTATAGGCGTTTTGTGAGAGACTTTAGCACCATTGCTGCACCTCTCAATGAGCTTACAAAGAAGGATGTGCCTTTTGTTTGGGGTACCGCACAGGAAGAAGCCTTCACGGTATTGAAAGATAAGTTGACACATGCTCCTTTACTCCAACTTCCTGACTTTAATAAGACTTTTGAGCTTGAATGTGATGCTAGTGGAATTGTATTAGGAGGTGTGTTATTACAAGATGGCAAACCTGTTGCATACTTTTCTGAAAAATTGAGTGGGCCTAGTCTGAATTATTCTACTTATGACAAAGAATTATATGCTCTTGTTCGGACTTTAGAGACATGGCAACATTATTTATGGCCCAAAGAATTTGTTATACATTCTGACCATGAATCTTTGAAACATATTAAAAGTCAAGCTAAACTGAATCGTAGACATGCTAAATGGGTTGAATTCATTGAGACTTTCCCTTATGTCATTGAACACAAGAAGGGTAAAGAAAATGTTATTGCTGATGCTTTGTCTCGTCGATATACTATGCTTTCACAACTTGACTTCAAAATATTTGGTTTGGAGACCATCAAAGATCAATATGTGCATGATGCTGATTTTAAAGATGTCTTGCAGAATTGTAAATAAGGAAGAACGTGGAACAAGTTCGTCGTTAATGATGGATTTGTGTTCCGTGCTAACAAGCTATGCATTCCAGCTAGCTCCGTTCGTCTTTTGTTGTTGCAGGAGGCGCATGGAGGAGGACTAATGGGACACTTTGGCGTGAAGAAGACGGAGGATATACTTGCTACACATTTCTTTTGGCCAAAGTTAAGACGGGATGTTGAGCGTTTTGTAGCTCGCTGCACTACATGTCAAAAAGCTAAGTCACGACTCAATCCTCATGGTTTATATATGCCTTTGCACTGTGCCTAGTGTTCCTTGGGAGGATATATCTATGGACTTTGTTTTAGGTTTACCTCGAACAAAGAAGGGAGGATAGCATATTTGTTGTCGTGGATAGATTCTCGAAAATGGCACACTTTATACCATGTCATAAAAGCGATGATCTTTGTTAATGTTGCTGATTTGTTCTTTCGTGAAATTATTCGCTTGCATGGTGTGCCAAATACTATTGTTTCAGATCGTGATACTAAATTTCTTAGCCACTTTTGGAGATGTTTATGGGCTAAGTTGGGGACTAAACTGCTTTTAGTACTACTTGTCACCCCCAAACTGATGGACAAACTGAAGTAGTCAATAGAACATTGTCTACTATGCTTAGGGCTGTTTTGAAGAATAATAAGAAAATGTGGGAAGAATGCTTGCCTCATATTGAATTTGCTTATAATCGTTCATTGCATTCTACTACTAAGATGTGCCCTTTTGAAATTGTGTATGGCTTCCTACCTCGTGCACCTATTGATTTGTTGCCTCTTCCATCTTCGGAGAAGGTTAATTTTGATGCTAAAGAACGTGCTGAATTGATTTTAAAATGCATGAGTTAACTAAGGAAAACATTGAGCGATGAATGCTAAATATAAACTTCTTTGGAGATAAGGGTAGAAAACATGTTGTCTTTGCACTGGAGATCTTGTTTGGTTACATTTGCGTAAGGATAGGTTTCTAATTTGCGCAAATCAAAGCTAATGCCACGTGCTTGATGGTCCATTTAAGGTGTTAGAGAAAATAAATGATAATGCATATAAACTTGAGCTGCTGCAGATTTTGGGGTTAGTCCCACTTTTAACATTGCAGATTTGAAGCCTTATTTGGGTGAGGAAGATGAGCTTCCGTCGAGGACGACTTCATTTCAAGAAGGGAGGATGATGAGGACATCAATACCATTGTTACACCCACAGCCCCTGCTGCTATACATCTTGGACCAATTACTAGAGCTCGCATGACGCCAATTGAATTATCGGTACTTTCGTTTCTTGGTAACGATTCCAATGTTCATGAGAATATGATGCTGCCTAAATTGGATACATTTGTTTTGCTTACAAATGAAGGGCCTACCATGGACAAGAAAGATGAACCTTGGAGCAAGTTCAAGCATGGAGATGTTGGCATGCATAAGGAGAACAAGAACGGAGTTACAAGTGATGATTCAGGACTTTGAAGCCACCCTAATGAGTGCATAAGGCCTTGGACGAAATATACAAGATGCCACTTCATAATATTCGTCCATAGGCTATTCTAGGTGCTGCGTCACCTTATTATTGGGCCAGGCCCATGTAATTTCGAAATACTTAAGTATAGGCTGTTTTAGAGTCCGTATGTGTGGGGAAACAAGAGTTAGGGTTGATTTGGACCCCTCCACCAAGGGCCACGAAATTCCCCTATTTCTCCATATATACAGCCCTTAGGGCACCGTTTAGACCTTGGGTTTTGTTTAGATTAAAAGTTCGCCATAGCTGCAACCCGGCGTGCATTTCGTTTGTGTTCAACGACTGGACAAAGCGCCACAGAACCCCACCTTGATCAATAAAGCTTTCATCTTATATTCGCAATATCCAGATTGCAATCTCAGTTTCTTGCTTGTTCTTCGTTTGCTCGCAGGAAACAGGCCCTCGTGGTCGTTGATCGTGCTCGGCGTGGTCAATAACCCTCGGAAGTTGGTTTAGCGATTGCTAAGGCGCGACGTCTCGCACGTTCGTAGTCGGATCGTCAAGGTCGACTCCCACAGAAACGATAGCCACCATCTCATCGAAACATCGGGACACCTTTGCCTCTATCAGCCAGGCCCTTGTAATTTCGCATATTAATACCATTGTTACACCCACAGCCCCTGCTGCTATACATACTGGACCAATTACTAGAGCTCGCGCACGCCAATTGAATTATCAGGTACTTTCGTTTCTTGGTAACGATTCCAGTGTTCATGAGAATATGATGCTGCCTAAATTGGATACATTTGTTTTGCTTACAAATGAAGGTCCTACCATGGACAAGAAAGATGAACCTTGGAGCAAGTTCAAGCATGGAGATGTTGGCATGCAAAGGGAACAGAACGGAGTTACAAGTGATGATTCCGGGACTTTGAAGCCACCCTAATGAGTGCATGAGGCCTTGGACGAAATATACAAGATGCCACTTCATAATATTTCGTCCATAGGCTATTCTAGGTGCTGCGTCACCTTATTATTGGGCCAGGCCCATGTAATTTCGAAATACTTAAGTATAGGCTGTTTTTAGAGTCTGTATGTGTGCGGAAACAAGAGTTAGGGTTGGTTTCGGACCCCTCCCTCAAGGGCCACGAAATTCCCTCCTCTTCCTCCATATATACAGCCCTTAGGGCGTCGTTTAGACTTTGGGGTTTTGTTTAGATCAAAAGTTCGCCACAGCTGCAACTTCGCGTACTTCGTTTGTGTTCAACGACCAGACTAAGGCGTCACAGAACCCCACCTTCATTAATAAAGCTTTCCTATTATATTCGCAATATCCAGATTGCAATCTTAGTTTCTTGCTTGTTCTTCGTTTGCTCGCAGGAAACAGGCCCTCGTGGTCAGGTTGATCGTGCTCCGGCGTGGTCAATAACCCTCGGAAGTTGGTTTACCGATTGCTAAGGCGCGACGTCTCGCACGTACGTAGTCGGATCGTCAAGGTCGACTCCCACAGAAACGATAGTCAACATCTCATCGAATCATCGGGACACCTTTGCCTCTATCAATTCTTCTCCTGCCTCACCTTCGTAAGCACGCTCTCGCCGGCCTTTAACCGATGTAAGAGTTGTTGCTTGTCCGGATCTACTCCGGCGCCATCTGCAATGTTATTGTCAGATTTGCACACACGCGCACTTCACAACATACTTATCTTTCGAAGCATATATTACCAGAGGGGGTCTCCTTGGCCTCCCCTGCCGCGGCTAGTGCGGCCTCAAGTTGGGGTTTGCACTCTTCCAGCTCCTGGGACAGTAGAGTATTCTTTTCTGTAAGAACCTGCATAATAAATGGTTCTTAAATCAGTTATTCTAACTGTTTCAAGTCTCGGGGGCTACTGATATACATATAATCATTAAATTTTCTCACCGTATGTCTTTTACATCTTGCTCCGGGCCTCAGCTAGACCATTTTGAGCGGCACGGAGGTATGCATCTCCCGAGTTGAAGGCATCCAATGCCTCTTGGGAGAAACAAGCGTTGCGAAGAACTGTCCGGCGGCGCCTGTGATTCATGGCACTATCCACCTCGGAATTGGTGGCGGACAGTCTGTCCGCATCCTCTGTCGGAGGAGCGTCCGACGCACGCCTCGTGTTCACCTCTGCTTCTGGACCTGGCTTTGGAGCCTGGCTGGTGGAGGCGCGATTGGCAACCTCTCCGGATATAGTCCGGCGAGCCCTCTTTTTCCTAAAAAGAGCACGGGCGTTAGAATGCATCGCAAGAATAATACCTTGGAATAAGGCGGCGCGCCTTACTGCTACGCCGGTGCCTCGACCCGGACTGCGTGTCTCTTTAGCCTGCCCGCCCTCGCGGTCCCTTGTTGGCTAGTCGCCGCAGGCTCGGCATTCCGCCTCGAGATCCTCCCCTGCGAAACACCATTGGTATACGGTGATAAAAAATAAGCGTGCACGGATCATCTTCGAAATATTGGGACTTTGTTCTCGGTTACCTGTGAGGCGGGGAGCAGTCCGGGATAATCGGCTGTAATAGCCACCAAGGCATTGTCGATGCTCAGTTGGTAAAATACCCCATTGATCAGCTCCACGGATATGTCCGGATCCTCTTGGGAGGCCGGATCAAGGGACCGTTCCGGATCCTCGGGTTGTGGAGGAGGGTTGTTTATATCCTTTACGGCCCGGCGCAGTTCCTGCGTCGAAATCACAAGATGAGATACTTAACCACGGGAATATGGAACGGATGGGCAAAAAGAAGTGTCCGCTTACCCAGTTTGGGAGATTGTACATAGAAAATCGGCCCTATGGATTGACGCGGAGAAATTCCTCCTCTTCTCCCTTGTATAATGCGGACAAGATCTTCGTCAGAGCGGCAACCGATTCCGGCCCTTACGGCCGCAGCGGGTGGCATCATCCTCCCCGTTGAAATCCCACATGGGGTGGCCTCTATCTTTGGCGGCTGCACCCCCCGCATAATGCATGTGGCCAAGACCTCGATCATGGTCAGTCCGGAATGAGCTAACAACCTTATCCGGCTCATCAGGTAAAGGGCTTCCTTGTCATTTTCCTTCTGAGGGCTCCGTGGCCGCCAGCTCAGGCGCTTCTTCAAAGGAGCATTATCGAACTCAGGGAGGCCGATCCGAACAGGGTCCGGCAGGGGGACATCTTCTATATAAAACCATTCTGAAGGCCAGTCTTCGGACGCCTTCTTTGGGCTTCCGGATAGATATCCGGTCCCGGCGATGCGCCATAGTTCGGCTCCGCCCACTTGATATATCGACTCTCCTGAGAACGGGGCACAAGGCAGAACAGCTTCTTCCACAGCTCGAAATGAGCCTCGATGCCCAAAAATAGCTCGCAAAGGGCTACGAAGCCCGCAATATGCAATATGGAGGCAGGCGTAAGGTTGTGCAACTTGAGGCCGTAGAACTCCAGGAGCCCCCGGAGAAACAGATGAATTGGAAATCCGAGCCCTCTTATCAAATAAGGGACAAGGCATACCCGCTCTCCTTTGGAGGGATTGGGGACGCTCTGCGCTTGCTCTCCACCATTATAGGTGGCAAGCACGGCTCAAACCAGGACCATGTAGGCTGGGGGGAGAAACCCCTTGGCTTGGAGCGTCACTAGCTCATTGTAAGGGACGGAGCATCTCTCCCAATCTCCAGCTGAGGGCTGGGAGGGAGAGGAGGAGCTGCCGACCGCCATGATGGAATGGATCTCTGTCGGATGCGCTTCGATGAATGCTCGCGAAGGGAAGATGGTGTGATTCGGATCTAAATCCTCGTCTCTTTTATAGGCAGCTCATTTGCGCTGCTAGGGGGGTAAAAGAAAAAACACCCTGGCTTTTCGCATTCGTTTGACACGTGGAAGATGGCCATTATTGGGCGTGGAAGCCAAGAAGCGCAACATTCACCAGAAGCCGGACACTATTCAACAGGGATATGGAATTTGGAGAAGAACCCGCCTTGCAATGCCGAAGACAAATCTGCGCGACGGACTCATCGTCATTGAAGCCTGGTTCGGGGCTACCGAGGAGTCTGGATTAGGGGTGTCCGGATAGCGAACTATAACCTTTGGCGGACTATGAAGATACAAGATTGAAGACTTCGTCCGTGTCCGGATGGGACTTTCCTTGGCGTGGAAGGCAAGCTTGGTGATACTGATATGTAGATCTCCTCCCATTGTAACCGACGACTGTGTAACCCTAGCCCTCTCCGGTGTCTATATAAACCGGAGGGTTTTAGTCCGTTGGACGAACAACAATCATACCATAGGCTAGCTTCTAGGGTTTAGCCTCTCTGATCTCGTGGTAGATCTACTCTTATACTACCCATATCATCAATATTAATCAAGCAGGAGTAGGGTTTTACCTCCATCGAGAGGGCCCGAACCTGGGTAAAAACATCGTGTCCCTTGTCTTCTGTTACCATCCGCCTAGACGCACTGTTCGGGACCCCCTACCCGAGATCCGCCGATTTTGACACCGACAGGACCCTTGAAGCAGGTGTTGTGCTCCAAGACTTGAAGGAGTACCTCTCCTCTCCTCCAGTACTAGTTGCGAAAATACCACGAGAGTCATTGATGTTGTACTTAGCAGCAACCAATCAAGTGGTCAGTGTTGCACTAATGGACGAGAGGGAAGCAGAAGACAAAGAGAGAGCAACCGCAGAGCCTCAAGCCAACAAGCCAGAATCTTTTCAGCCAAGGTTAGGTGCCGATAACCCAAGTTTGGCGTAGGCAAATGGGACATAACAAGAAGTGTTGAAGAAGAAGATGGGGCAGCGCCTTAGTTTATCGTGTCGGTTCCTTCTCCGTGGGGCTAGATCAAAGCACTACGGTGTCTGAAGTTCCTTTGTGGCCTCCTTATGGCCTTAAGGAAGCTGCACCATTACTTCTAGGCACTTCACATCACCGTCGTCACTCGCTTCCCACTGCAACACATCTTGAGAAATCCAAAAGCCGTCGGCAGGATAGTGGAGCTGCTGTTCGAGTCGACAAGCTTTAATTTGAAGTTTGAAAGTACATCAAGAATCCAAAGCAAAGCGTTGACAGAGTTCATTGCAGAATGGACACCAATTCGAGACGAAGAAATACCAAAGACCTTGCTCCCCGGCAAGGAAGCACCGCAAGATTGGATCATGTACTTTGATGGTGCCTTTTCGCTCCAAGGTGTCGGTGCTAGAGTGCTACTTATCACACCCACCTAAGAGCATCCCAAGTATGTGGTTCAAATGAAGTTTCCCCGAGATTAGGCCACCAACAACACTTCTGAGTATGAAGGGTTCCTTGCCAGACTCCGCATCATAATCGACCTTGGTATCAGAAAGTTGATCATCAGAGGTGACCTGCAGTTACTAGTGAAACAAGTGAACAAGGATTACCAGAACCCGTTGATGGAGGCGTAAGTGGATGAAGTGAGGAAGTTGGAGGAGCACTTTGACAATCTATAGGCAGAGCGTGTTCCTCATGCCGAGAACAACATTGCTAATGACCTGTCGATGTGTGCCGCCTAGAAATTACCTGTGCAACCAGGTACATTCGTACTCCAATCAACCCTTAGTTACACCATTGACGAGGCCAAACAAGAGAAGAAGGTTGAATTCTGCTGAGTACTGTCCGGCAGAGCTAACAACAGCCGTCGGGAAGGTGCTTGCCGAAGACAACCCAATGCTTGCCGGTGAGCAACAGGCTCCGACAGGGCCCCAGGTCCTTGCAGTCGAGACGAGCATTCCCGAAGCAGAAGAGATGCCTTTAGTCCTTATCGTTGATCCACAAGCTCCGGCATGAGCACATCAGATAGTCCATTACCTGTAGACATGTCAACTTCCTGATGAACAAGAAGAAGCTGAGAAAGGACCTCGCCAGTCAAGTATGTATCAGTCTGTTGATGGCATTCTATAGAGAAAGAGGCCGAATGGGGTGAAATTGAAGTGCATAGGCTGGTGGCGGAGATACATGAAGGGGTGTGTGGCTCACATATCGGCCCCCACGCGCTGGTCGCAAGGTTTTCCGCCAGGGTTTCCATTGGCCGACAACCCTTCAAGATGCAATGGCTGTCGTAACAAGGCGCGAAGCATGCAAGTTCCATGCTAAGAACATTCATTGGCTAGCCAAGGCTCTTCAGATGATCCTCTCTCGTGGCCCTTCTCGGTCCGGGGGCTTGACATCCTTGGCCCCTTCCCCCGCGCTATTGGGGGTTTTGAGTTCTTGTACGTAGTAATCGACTAGTTCACAAAGTGGCCAGATGTTGAGCCAGTGAGGAAACTAACAACACATTGAGCCGCCAAGTTTTTCAAAGGACTAGTTTGTCATTTTGGTGTGCCTAGTCGGGTGATCATCAACAACGACACACAGTTCACGAGTCGCGCTTTCATGCAATCTTTGTTAAGACAGGTAGCAAAATCTGTTTTGCATCGCTTGCTCACCCGAGATGCAACAGCCAAAGCGGAGAGGGCAAATGTAGAAGTGTTGTGAGGACTCAGGACAAGAACATTTGTTAGGCTGCAAAAGTGTGGAAGAGGCTGGATCAACGAGTTGCTGGCGGTTCTTTGGTCATTCAGGATGACACCAAGTCGAGCCAGCGGCGAGACACCGATCTCCCTAGTTTATGATGCAGAAGCAGTGCTGCCCATGGAACTGACAAACGGGTCACCTTGAGTGCAAGCTTGTGACGAGGCTGAGCGAGAGCAAATGCGGCATGATGATGTCGTGCTCCTCGAGGTAGATCATCTCCGACTTGTTGTGCGTGCTAGATGCTACTAGCAAGCTTTGCGCCGCTACCATAGCCGCAAAGTGCTAGCCCAAGCCTTGAGGAAGGTGACCTGTTCATCATCGATCCGATCCATGAACGGAGCAAACAAGTTGACACCAAAGTGGGAAGACCCTTATCGAGTTGCTCAAGTCACCGGACATGGCGCGATTGTCTAGAGACCGGAGATGGCGGACAGGTGTGTAACATAAGGAATATTGAGCATCTTCGCAAGTCTATACCTACTAATAAAGCAAGGTGCGTTTCACCAATTATTTTCATCCGTTCACCACCGAAAATATTTTTTCTATCCGAGGTGGTACTAAATTCTAATGCGTTTGTCTGCTAAAAAAAGAATTTTTGAACATGGGCCGCGCGCTGTGGCCCAGCGAAGCCAGCCCACTTATTTTTCTGCCCACATACCTGGGAAAATTCAATTTTCCACTCTGAGTGACAAATAGTTGGTGTTTCGCAAAGGAAAACCAGTAATGGGCTGTCCCATATTTCTTTTTTCTGTATTTTACTTCTATTTTTATTTCCTTTCCCTATCTCTTTTTGCCATTCCAAGTTTATTTTTCTTTTATAATTTATTTCATAAATTAAAAATTCTCAAAAGACATAGAATTTTTTTTGGAAAATGTTCTGAATTCCAAAAATTTGTTGTTATTTTGAAAAATAGTCTGAACTTGCAAAAAGTTTCCCATTTCTTAAAAAAATACTGTTTTTCCAAATTGTTTGAGATTTCTAAAACGAAAATGCATCTCAAAAAATGTTCCAAATTCGAAAAATATTCTTGTTTTAGTGGCATTTTCAGAATAAAAATTAATGTGTATAAAAGATACATATTTTATAAAAATCTTATGAATTTTCAACACATGTTCCTGTTAAAAAAAGCTCGAAAATTCAAATAATGTCCATTTTTTATAAAAACGTTCGTGTTTTCAGAAAATGTTTGTGAATTTAACAGATGCCCCTTTCATATTTTCTTTGCGTTTTTTGAAAGTGTACATAATTTAGAAAAATTGTACTCGATTTAAAAAATATTCATGTTTCCTAGAATATTAAGAAACTTCATACCTTAAAATCCCCTTGATTGAAAGTGTTGAAAGGAAGAGTAGATTGAATAACTCATGGGCCTTCTCTGGTGTACGATGACCTAACAAAACTCTTAAATGCCCTCGATCACTGAATGGAAAAATATCAGATTGATTCCTACACACGTAACCAAACCGAGAAGCTAAATGTTCCTTTTCATGTGCACACAAGGTTTTGCTTCGACATATAATTCTCACTGACTTTAAATGCATACCATTTTTTCCCGTTGCAACGCACGAGCATATGTGCTAGTTCTACTCATGAGGCATGGTTGCCGGGCATCCCGGCAACCCCTTTTGTACAAGGTTGTTGGCAACACATGTAATACATTGTACAAAGCTAGGCATAGACCCTGTGCATATTAAAATAAAGAGAAGTGTTTCAAAGCTCTCTGTTACATATATCTTTGTTTGTACATGTTGTATAAGGGTTGTGTCACATGTTGCCTTGCATACGATGCTTAAGAAAAGGTCAAGGTTTCAGCCTCCTCATTTCTCTTCTTTCTTTTCTCAAAAGTATGAGAAGGGTTCCTCACATGCATATTTCGAGGGGAGTGATGGTAAGTAACATTAAAGTTGTCATTCACGACAATAAGCACAACAAAGAAAGAGCTAGGTTGTAAAACTTTGAAACAAATTCCTTGTTGCACTGCATTTATTCCTTGAACGACCTTGATCTTTGTGTGAGAAACTTGCATGCTAAAGGAACCTTATCATGACCAGCGGTGCTCTTACTTTGTTTGGAGTCTGCTCGGTAACTTAAGTAGTTGCGCTGTGATCGTCAAGTGTGACCTTTCCGACAGTGGCACTTCCGGCAGGCTACTAAGGACCTGTTCCTCAAGCGCTGTGGCAAGAGTGCATGCACTGACATGTTTCTGTTAAGCGTAGGATATGAAAATCATGCACAGATAGAATAAAACAAGGAAGATAGCACACAAGCATTCATCAGACAGCAAGTTCTATTACATCAGAAGACAAATGCAGTTCTAACTTAAGATGAACTTGTCTTTTACATGAACTGCACTTGCAGCCAAATGACGTGAGGACAGAGCTAGTTCCTATGCCGGCCTTCAGTCCAGGGGATTTCGATGACCTTGTTGGCAAATGGCGCAACAAGCTCTTCAGCAGCCTTGGTGTCCGCTCCCTGCGGTAGGCTCTTGACGGCCTTGGAGATGTCGATGCTGTGATAGAGGCAAAGGTGTCCCGATGTTTCGATGAGATGGTGGCTATCGTTTCTGTGGGAGTCGACCTTGATGATCCGACTACGAACGTGCGAGACGTCGCGCCTTAGCAATTGCTAAACCAACTTCCGAGGGTTATTGACCACGCCGGAGCACGATCAACCTGACCACGAGGGCCTGTTTCCTGCGAGCAAACGAAGAACAAGCAAGAAACTGAGATTGCAATCTGGATATTGCGAATATAAGATGAAAGCTTTATTGATCAAGGTGGGGTTCTGTGGACGCCTTTGTGCAGTCGTTGAACACAAACGAAGTACGCGAAGTTGCAGCTATGGCGAACTTTTAATCTAAACAAAACCCAAGGTCTAAACGGTGCCCTAAGGGCTGTATATATGGAGGAAGAGGGGGGGAATTTCGTGGCCCTTGGTGGAGGTGATGAGGACATCAATACCATTGTTACACCCACAGCCCCTACTGCTACATATACTGGACCAATTACTAGAGCTCGCGCACGCCAATTAAATTATCAGGTACTTTCGTTTCTTGGTAATGATTCTAATGTTCATGAGAATATGATGCTGCCTAAATTGGATACATTTGTTTTTCTTACAAATGAAGGCCCTAGCTTGGAGAAGGATGGACATTGGAGCAAGAACAAGCATGGAGATAATGCCATGCGCAAGGAGAACAAGAACGGAGTTACAAGTGATGATTCCAGGACTTTGAAGCCACCCTAATGAGTGCATGAGGCCTTGGACGAAATATACAAGATGCCACTTCATAATATTCGTCCATAGGCTATTCTAGGTGCTGCGTCACCTTATTATTAGGCCAGGCCCATGTAATTTCGAAATACTTAAGTATAGGCTGTTTTAGAGTCCGTATGTGTGGGGAAACAAGAGTTAGGGTTGATTTGGACCCCTCCACCAAGGGCCACGAAATTCCCCCCTCTTCCTCCATATATACAGCCCTTAGGGCACCGTTTAGACCTTGGGTTTTGTTTAGATTAAAAGTTCGCCATAGCTGCAACTTCACGCATTTCGTTTGTGTTCAACGACTGGACAAAGCGCCACAGTAACCCCACCTTGATCAATAAAGCTTTCATCTTATATTCGCAATATCCAGATTGCAATCTCAGTTTCTTGCTTGTTCTTCGTTTGCTCGCAGGAAGCAGCACCCTCGTGGTCGTTGATCGTGCTCGGCGTGGTCAATAACCTCTCGGAGTTGGTTTAGCGATTGCTAAGCGCGACGTCCTCGCGACGTTAAGTAGTCGGACCGTCAAAGTCGACTTCCTCCAAAGCGAAAACCACATCTCATCGAAAGACGGGACACCTTTGCCTCTATCAAGTGGTATCAGATTTTCAGGTTGCTCGGTGAGATTTTACAGTTTTTCGTAGATTAGATCGAGTCTGTTCTTCATACCTAAAGTCCACGAAAAAGCCACAAAAATAAATTTAGGGTTAGTTCATCATATCCGAACCAATCTGAGCCTTTGCATAATCTTTATAGGGTTTTTGCTTTATTGAATTTGCGGTTGCATCGTCGTGTCTAGTTGCTGGTCTTAGCGTCTAGTCTTTTAGAGTTTCGAGTTCTGGTCATAAGTTGTCACGCCGCCGCGCATCATCATCATCGCCCACCTACCTACCACCACCGCTCGAATCCGTATCCATAGACCACCACCAATCCGTGTCCGTATACCACCACCGATCCATATCCATATACTACCACCGCTACCACCACCGCTGCCATATACCACCACCATATATCCAATCCGAGTTCCTTGCATATTAGGGTTGTTTTGAGATCCATCTAGTTTCCGATTTGTGTTTTCCCTGCGGAGTAGGTTTGGAAAAAAAAAAAGTCTGAAACCACCCTCCGTTTAGGCCCAAAATTTTCCAAAACGCACTTGTCGAAAAATTTTTCGGCTATCCTATTTTAGGTGTTTCTAAGTGTATTGAGACGATCGCCGTTATAGAAAGTTTTTTGACCCGTTTCAGTTTTGGGTCCGAGGCAATCGAAAAAAAATTTTTGGTCGAAAAATTTCGTGCCCATCCTGTCGGTTTGACACTGGGAAGAGTTTTGAGACACTCGCCATTATAGTGATTTTTCGCCAAAAAAAAAAAGCGCCAAAAAAAAAAGCAAAAAAAAAGGAGCAAAAAAAATTCCAGAGTGTGCTTTTCCGTTGTTTCCGTGCAGCGCCGTGATTTTGTTAGTGTTCTAGGCTCGCGTCTCTAGCACGGTCTAGCCTAGGACCCACCTGAGACCGTCGTTGAGCGTTTATTCAACTTTGCATCTCTGAATTGATTATTGCTGACCCTTTTGCTACCATATTATAAGCCTTCCCAGCTCCACATACATCTACATCGTGCGTTTGACTCTCCACAGTAATCGCTCTATCCAAGCTTTGAGAGTTTTGACTACATCGGTTGCCGATCACCGCTTTCTTCTTTGGGTAAGAACTGGTAAGAATTTGAGATTTGCTTGACGGATTTGTGATTGTCCACCACACCACCACCACCACTTCCTAGTAGTCTGTCGAATCATATTCTTGTGTGTTTCTATTGCTGCTAACCATGGCAGGATCACAAGCCGACGAGGTATTTGGGAGAACATGACAAACAAAGCGCTACATGATAAGTTTCAACAAATGATGAGTGGGCAGGTGGACGATGTGCTAAATAGATTTGAAGAGGCCATGGAGAAGATAGATGGCATTGAGAAGGCGTTCGAAACAAAGCTCGATAACAGGTTTAATGAATTGCTCGCGCGTCTACCACCACCACCGGCTGCACCTAACGCACCTCTACTACAACAACATGGACTACCTCCACATCGTGAAACAGCCCTCCGCCGAGCTTCCCGTGTCCCTCTTCACTGGCCAAGCTGCTGGTGCTGCTTGTTGATATACATGGCTCCTGCTGCTGCGGCGGGGAGGATGATTATGTGAGAGCTTACGAGGATGAGGTTGATCAACATCGAACTACGTGCAACCACCAGCACCACAACCACCAGGTCGTCCACATGCAAACAATGGCAATGTTGGGCTCCCCTTCAGTGCGAGATCATGACCATCTCCCTAAACTGAAATTGAATATTCCACCATTTGAGGGTAGATATGTTCCTGATATATATCTTACTTGGGAGTTAGAAACTGAACAACGATTTACATGTTTACAATATCATGAGGAGAGCGTGTTCTGCTGCTGTTTGTGCTTTCACTAGCTTTGCATGTGTTTGGTGGTCGAACATTGTAGATTATATCCTGTTCCAGCTACTTGGGCTACTTTGAAAACTGCTATGCGTACTCGTTGGGTTCCACCATATTATCAGCGTGAATTACTTCAAAATTGCAGCGCTTAAGACAAGGAAAAATTCGGTAGAAGAATATTATCGGAATTACAAACTGGCTTGATTAGATGTGGTATTGTTGAGGAGAATGAAGCTATGCTTGCACGTTTTCGGGTGGATTAAATAGAGATTCAGACCATTCTAGACTACAAGGATTATACTAATATCACTCGATTATTCCATCTTGCTTGTAAAGCTGAGCGTGAAGTGCAGGATCGGCGGGCCTTGGCGCGGACTAACTTTTCTGCAGGTCGACCTTCATCATGGACACCACGTGCATCATCTACTTCCACACGTTCTACTACACGGCACCTCCGTCGGCTGCCACCTCCAACCGTGATACAAGAAAGCAGGCACAACCACCACTATCGCCAAGAGCACACCTGCTTTGGGCCTACACAGAGCTCTTCTTCTTCCATGGCGTCAACAGGGCACACAAGTGATATTATTTGTCGTCGTTGTAAGGGAAGAGGACATTTTTTGAGAGAATGCCAATCTCAGCGTGTGATGATTGCTACGAGGATGGTGGGTATGAGTCCGCTAGTGACTATGATGAAGAGACTTTGGCTCTTATTACACATGAAGAACACGGTGGAGATGATTACGATCTGAGACGCAATACATGGCTGTGAAGATCTTGACAGGTATGAATGTTTAGTTGCTCAACGTGTTTTGAGTGTGCAGGTTACACAAGCTGAGCAAAATCAGAGGCATAACTTGTTCCATACAAAGGGAGTTGTGAAGGAGCGTTCTATTAGCGTCATCATAGATGGAGGGAGCTGCAACAACTTGGCTAGCATGGATATGGTGAGAAGCTTTCTCTCACCACAAGACCACATCCACATCCTTACTACATCCAATGGTTCAACAACAGCGGCAAGGTTAAGTTAACACGTCTTTGTTCGTGTGTATTTTAGTATCTCTACATATGCTGATTATGTTGATTGTGATGTGGTACCTATGCAAGCATGTTCCTTATTACTTGGTAGACCATGGCAATTTGATAAAAATTCCATACACCATGGTAGAAACAGTCAGTATACTCTTGTTCACAAGGATAAAAATATTACTTTGCTTCCTATGACTCCTGATTCCATTTTGGAAGATGATATTAATAGAGCTAATAAAGCAAAACAGGAGAAAAATAAGAGTGAAAATCAGATTGTGGCAAAAGAATTTGAGCAACAAATGAAGCCTAATAATAAACCATCTAATATTGCTTCTGAAATTAAACTGAAAAGTGCATGTTTACTTGCCACCAAATCTGACATTGATGAGCTAGATTCTAGCAAATCTGTTTGCTATGCTTTTGTGTGCAAAGAGGCATTATTTTCATTCGAGGACGTGCCTTCCTCTTTGCCCCTACTGTCACTAACATTTTGCGGGAGTTCGTTGACGTCTTCCCACAAGGCGTGCCACCGGATTACCACCTATTCGAGGGATTGAGCATCAAATTGACTTAATTCGGTACATCGCTACCCAACCGTGCACCATACCGTACCAATCCGGAGGAGGCGAAGGAGATTATGCATCAAGTACAGGAGCTGCTCGACAAAGGTTATATACGCGAATCTCTTAGTCCTTGTGTTGTTCCTATTATACTAGTGCCTAAAAAGGATGGTGCGTCGGCGTATGTGTGTTGATTGTAGAGGCATTAATAATATTACTATTAGTTATCGTCATCCTATTCCTAGGCTAGATGATATGCTTGATGAATTGAGTGGCTCTACAATATTCTCCAAAGTTGATTTGCGTAGTGGATACCATCAAATTCGTATGAAATTGGGAGATGAATGGAAAACAGCATTTAAAACTTAGTTTGGTTTATATGAGTGGTTAGTCAGGCCTTTTGGGTTAACTAATGCACCTAGTACTTTCATGAGACTAATGAACGAAGTTTTACATGCTTTCATTGGACGATTTGTGGTAGTCTATTTTGATGATATACTGATTTATAGCAAATCTTTGCAAGAACATTTGGAACATTTACGTGTTGTTTTAATGCTCTCGTGATGCACGTTTGTTTGGTAACCTTGGGAAGTGCACCTTTTGCACCGACCGAGTATCTTTTCTTGGCTATGTTGTTACTCCACAGGAATTGAAGTTGATAAAGCCAAGATTGAAGCTATTGAGAGTTGGCGCAGCCCAAAGCGGTCACACAAGTGAGGAGTTTTCTTGGACTCGCTGGTTTCTATAGGCGTTTTGTGAGAGACTTTAGCACCATTGCTGCACCTCTCAATGAGCTCACAAAGAAGGATGTGCCTTTTGTTTGGGGTACCGCATGGGAAGAAGCCTTCACGGTATTGAAAGATAAGTTGACACATGCTCCTTTACTCCAACTTCCGACTTTAATAAGACTTTTGAGCTTGAATGTGATGCTCGTGGAATTGGATTAGGAGGTGTGTTATTACAAGATGGCAAACCTGTTGCATACTTTTACGAAAAATTGAGTGGGCCTAGTCTGAACTATTCTACTTATGACAAAGAATTATATGCTCTTGTTAGGACTTTAGAGACATGGCAACATTATTTATGGCCCAAAGAATTTTTTATACATTCGATCATGAATCTTTGAAACATATTAAAAGTCAAGCTAAACTGAATCGTAGACATGCTAAATGGGTTGAATTCATTGAGACTTTCCCTTATGTCATTAAACACAAGAAGGGTAAAGAAAATGTTATTCTTGATGCTTTGTCTCGTCGCTATACTATGCTTTCACAACTTGACTTCAAAATATTTGGTTTGGAGACCATCAAAGATCAATATGTGCATGATGCTGATTTTAAAGATGTAATGCAGAATTGTAAAGAAGGAAGAACAAGGAACAAGTTCGTTATTAATGATGGTTTTGTGTTCCGTGGTAACAAGCTATGCATTCCTGCTAGCTCTGTTCGTCTTTTGTTGTTGCAGGAGGCGCATGGAGGAGGATTAATGGGACACTTTGGCGTGAAGAAGACGGAGGATATACTTGCTACACATTTCTTTTGGCCAAAGATGAGACAGGATGTTGAGCGTTTTGTTGCTCGCTGCACTACATGTCAAAAAGCTATGTCACGACTCAATCCTCATGGTTTATATATGCCTTTGCCTGTACCTAGTGTTCCTTGGGAGGATATATCTATGGACTTTGTTTTAGGTTTACCTCGAAAAAAGAAGGGGAGGGATAGCATATTTGTTGTCGTGGATAGATTCTCGAAAATGGTACACTTTATACCATGTCATAAAAGCGATGATGCTGTTAATGTTGCTGATTTGTTCTTTCGTGAAATTATTCGCTTGCATGGTGTGCCAAATATTATTGTTTCAGATCGTGATACTAAATTTCTTAGCCACTTTTGGAGATGTTTATGGGCTAAGTTGGGGACTAAACTGCTTTTAGTACTACTTGTCACCCCAAAGCGATGGACAAACTGAAGTAGTCAATAGAACATTGTCTACTATGCTTAGGGCTGTTTTGAAGAATAATAAGAAAATGTGGGAAGAATGCTTGCCCCATATTGAATTTGCTTATAATCGTTCATTGCATTCTACTACTAAGATGTGCCCTTTTGAAATTGTGTATGGCTTCCTACCTCGTGCACCTATTGATTTGTTGCCTCTTCCATCTTCGGAGAAGGTTAATTTTGATGCTAAAGAACGTGCTGAATTGATTTTAGAAATGCATGAGTTAACTAAGGAAAACATTGAGCGTATGAATGCTAAATATAAACTTCTTTGGAGATAAGGGTAGAAAACATGTTGTCTTTGCACCTGGAGATCTTGTTTGGTTACATTTGCGTAAGGATAGGTTTCCTAGTTTGCGCAAATCAAAGCTGATAGAGGCAAAGGTGTCCCGATGTTTCGATGAGATGGTGGCTATCGTTTACGTAGGAGTCGACCTTGGCGATCCGACTACTGAGCGTGCGAGGCGTCGGCGCCTTAGCAATCGCTAAACCAACTTCGAGGGTTATTGACCCGCCGAACACGATCAACGACCACGAGGGCTGTTTCCTGCGAGCAAGCGAAGAACAAGCAAGAAAGCTGAGATTGCAATCTGGATATTGCGAATATAAGATGAAAGCTTTATTGATCAAGGTGGGGTTACGTGGCGCCTTTATGCAGTCGTTGAACACAAGCGAAATGCAGCGAAGTTGCAGCTATGGCGAACTTTTAATCTAAACAAAACCCAAGGTCTAAGCGGTGCCCTAAGGGCTGTATATATGGAGGAAGAGGGAATTTCGTGGCCCTTGGTGGAGGGTCGAAATCAACCCTAACTCTTGTTTCCCCACATACGGACTCTAAAACAGCCTATACTTAAGTATTTCGAAATTACATGGGCCTGGCCCAATAATAAGGTATTGCAGCACCTAGAATAGCCTATGGACGAATATTATGAAGTGGCATCTTGTATATTTCGTCCAAGGCCTCATGCACTCATTAGGGTGGCTTCAAAGTCTGGAATCATCACTTGTAACTCCGTTCTTGTTCCCCTTAGCATGCCAACATCTCCATGCTTGAACTTGCTCCAAGGTTCATCTTTCTTGTCCATGGTAGGCCCTTCATTTGTAAGCAAAACAAATGTATCCAATTTAAGCAGCATCATATTCTCATGAACATTGGAATCATTACCAAGAAAGCGAAAGTACGATAATTCAATTGGCGTCATGTGACTCTAGTAATTGGTCCAGTATGTATAGCAGCGGGGTTGTGGGTGTAACAATGGTATTGATGTCCAGCACGCCAATACCATTGTTACACCCACAACCCCCTGCTATACATCTGGACCAATTACTAGAGCTCTCAGACGCCAATTGAATTATCGTGTACTTTTTCTTGGTAACGATTCCAATGTTCATGAGAATATGATGCTGCCTAAATTGGATACATTTGTTTTGCTTACAAATGAAGGGCCTACCATGGACAAGAAAGATGAACCTTGGAGCAAGTCCAAGCATGGAGATGTTGGCATGCTAAGGGGAACAAGAACGGAGTTACAAGTGATGATTCCAGGACTTTGAAGCCACCCTAATGAGTGCATGAGGCCTTGGACGAAATATACAAGATGCCACTTCATAATATTCGTCCATAGGCTATTCTAGGTGCTGCGTCACCTTATTATTGGGCCAGCCCATGTAATTTCGAAATACTTAAGTATAGGCTGTTTTAGAGTCATGTGGGGAAACAAGAGTTAGGGTTGGTTTCGGACCCTCCTCAAGGGCCACGAAATTCTCCTCTTCCTCCATATATACAGCCCTTAGGGCGTGTTTAGACTTTGGGTTTTGTTTAGATCAAAAGTTCGCCATAGCAGCAACTTCACAGATTTCGCTTGTGTTCAACGACTGCACCAAGGCGCCATAGAACCCCATCTTCATTAATAAAGCTTTCCTCTTATATTCGCGATATCCAGATTGCAATCTTAGTTTCTTGCTTGTTCTTCGTTTGCTCAGAAACAGCCCTCGTGGTCGGTTGATTGTGCTCCGCGTGGTCAATAATCCTCGGAAGTTGGTTTAGCGATTGCTAAGGCGCGACGCCTCAAGACGTGACGTAGTCGGATCGTCAAGGTCGACTCCCAAAGAAACGATAGCCACCATCTCATCGAAACATCGGGACACCTTTGCCTCTATCAGGTTTGAGCCCTAAAGCGTGCCTACGGGGCTCTAGTAGCATCGCCTCCAGGCCCCAAAGATGGAGTCGAGCCTCCGGAGGTCGGCCCAGCAAGAAAGAAGAAGTTGTCCTCTCAAGACCGCGCCGAAACGAAGAATGTGTCAGTCGATGGCAGCGGCACATGCCTTACCATCACCATTGGCACCGACCTCCCCCCTGAGCAGGAGAGCGCGCTCATCGCTTTCCTTCAAGGGAACAAGGATGTGTTTGCTTGGAGGACGTTTGATCTGACCGGCACCACGTGGCAAGTCATCGAGCACCATTTAGTAGTGTGCCCCGACACTCGTCCCATCAAGCAGAATGCACGGTGCCAAGCGCGAGAGAAGCATGCATTCATCATCCAAGAGGTGCACAAGCTGCAACAAGCTAGGTTTATTCGGCAGGTGTGTCATCCCGAGTAGCTCACCAACCCGGTCATCGTCCCCAAGAAAGGTGGAAAGGAGCACATGTGCGTTGAATTCACGAGCCTCAACAAGGCTTGCCCTCAGGATCATTTCCCGCTTCCGCGCATTGACCAAATCGTGGACTCCACCGCCGAGTGCGACCTATTGTGTTTCCTGGATGCCTTCTCGTGGTACCACCAGATTAAGATGGCGACGGAAGATGTTGAAAAGACGGCTTTCATCTCCCCATGTGGTGTGTTTTGCTACACCTGCATCCCTTTCAGTTTGAGCAGCGGTGGCGCCACCTTCCAGCGGTTAATGCACATCACGCTGGTGCTGCATCTGGGAAGGAACACGGAGGCTTACGTCAATGGCATTGTGTTAAAATCGTGCAAAGCAAGAATGCTAATCGAAGACCTGGAAGAAACATTCGCCAAATTATGCACGGGTGTCCTGAAGCTCAACCCCGATAAATGCATTTTCGGGGTTCCGTCTAGCAAGCTCATTGGCTTCCTCGTCTCCCATAGAGGAATTGAGGCCAACCCTGAAAATATCAAGGCCATAGAGAAGATGCCACCCTCCCAAAACCCTCAGGGAAATGCAGCCGCTATCCGGGTGCGTCGCTTCCCTTGGGCATCTCATCTCCAAGCTAGGCGAGCGCGCCTTGTTTTTCTTGAAGCTCATGAAGAGAACTGGTTCCTTTGAGTGTACCCCGGAGGTGGACGTATCCTTTGAAGACCTCAAGAAGTACCTCACGAGCCCGCCCATAATGGTGGCATCATGCTTTCACGAGCCCTTGGTCCTATATCTGGCGGCAACACCACAGACTGCCAGCGCCGCGCTTGTGGCGGTGCGGGAAGAGCGCATGAAGGCCAAGCAAAAGCTCCCAGAGGACCGCGTGTCGTCGGCGCCTCAGGCTGGTGCCCGCGGGGACAGGAGCTCACAGAGACCATGATACGGGGCTAACCCGGTGTAGGCCGATCTTTCACGTTTGGAGTGGGATCCCTCGAAGAACACGATGAACACGGGGAAGAACGGAGAGAAACACGGATGAAACGAGAGAGAGATCGCTCAACCAACAAGGAATCAATCACACAAGTGCTAGATCACCGAACACAAAGAGGTACATATGATCCACAATCAACAAAGGTAAGGATACACGAGTAGCCATTCTTCTCCGAGAGGAGGTCTTGATGGGGTCCACCCTAGAAGGGGTCTTGAATCCGCTTGGGGATCTTCTCCGTAGAGGTCTGAGCTACGAGGAGAAGTAACCAAGTGGATGAGCAAGGCTCTCACACAAACATGAGCTAAACCTAAGCTAACCCTCTCGGGAGGAGGAGGAGGTCTATTTATAGTCTTAGTGCAAATGGGGGCGAAGTGAAGGGGTACATGGGCCTCGGCCCAAAGCTGTCTTGTGACAGTACCGGACGTCCGCTGGGGTCAACGTCCAAGCGGCTCGAGAGGACGGTCGTCCGGTGGCGCCGGACGTCCGCTGGACCAGTTCGGTGAAGGGCGCCCGGTCGTCCGGTTTCTTGGTCTTCCGCTGATTTGGTTGGGTCGAGGGCACCGGGCGTCCGCTGGTGGCGGTCGTCCGGTCGTCGGTCGTCGGTGGCACCGGTCTTCCGTAGATCCAGCTCGGGTCTTGAGGGCGATCGTCCGTGGCGATCGGACGTCCGCTTCGCTGTGAGTGGCGGTCGTCGGTGTCGTCCGGACGTCCGCTTCATTGGAACTTCTTGACAGCTCGTTCTCTTGGTCCTTGTACTTGGCGTCCTCGCTAGCTCGTCCATGGTCTTCCTCCTTGCTCCTGGTCATGCATAGCACACATATTTGAGGTAGTAACCATGTCTCACATGTGGAAAGTGAAGGTTCGGAGAGGAGCGAGTTCACCTTGTGTCCAATGGCGTATATTCGAGGTCTCGTCGTACGTCCACTTGGGGTTTGGAGAGTAGTCGGAGTGTACATGGTGATGAACGTGGGATGCTCCGCATCATCTCCCCTCCCTTGGGAAAGATCCGACCTGGAAATCGTGATCCTCATCACCATGGAAACAGTTGTCGTAGACGGACTTGTAGTTGGACGAAGTTGAAGACATGGCGCAATCCAAGTAGTCCAAGTGATACAGAGCATCCTACGGTCATCACCATGTCAAGAGTCCGTTTGGCAAGTGACACGTGCGACCTCTACTTCTCATACATAAAGGTGAATCTTCTCCTTTACACGTGTTCATTTGACCCCTTCGAGGATGGTATACTACTTGACACTCCACTCGGGCGCATGCATAGGTATGACCGGAGCTTCACCGACGACGAGGAGGAGTGCAAGCGCCAAGGAACACCTACACCATCCACGAGGGAAGCCTGGAAGAGAAGACGGAAAGAGACGGAGCTGCGGAGTCTCGGCGGCGGACGACCGGAAGACTCGGACGTCCGACACCTCTCCAAGACACGGACGACCGGCGCCCTCGGACGTCCGACAAGTACCGAGATCCGGACGGCGAAGCCTACCGGACGACCGCGATCCCGCACCGAGCCAAATGGCGGGCGTCCGGCCGCCTCCGGACGTCCGACCGACAGCGCCCGAACGAATCCACGGACGTCTCAAGACCTCCGGACGTCCGGACCCTATCGAGCCTCCGGACGACCGGTGACCTCCGGACGTCCGACGCCTGTGTGTTGACTTCGTTTGGGCTGCAGCCCTTGTACCCCTTCGCCCCCTAGACTATATATACTCTTTCTTCCCCACCTTTCTAGGTTAGCGTTGATTTAGCTCATTAGATAGAGCTTCGCTCATCCATACCGGATCTTCTCCACGAGAGAGACCGCGGCCCCTCTTCGGAGACGATCCACCTTGGATTCAAGACCTCCCTTTGCGGAGAAGACCATCATCAAGACCTCCTCACGGAGAAGAACGGCTACCGTTTGTATCGTCCTCTGTTGACCTTGAATCACGTATCTCTCTTTGTGTTCTTTGATCTAGCATTTGTGTGACCGAATTCCTTGTTGGTTGAGTGTTTTCCCTCGTTCCTCCCCATGATTTCCTCGTGTTCTTCCGCTCGTTCTTCGTGTTCCTCGTAGGGATTCTCTCCAAACGTGAAAGATCGCCCACATAGGGTTCTGCCCTACATCATATGGTATCATGAGCCACGTTGATCACGTTTTGGAGCCCCTACCCCTCTTATTCTAGCTTGATTTTGTTGATTTCGTCCTAATTTCGAAAATCCCCACCAAAAATAGCCCCAATTTTTTTTTGTGATTTGTTAGTTTTGATGATGTTTTGTTGATTTTGATCCATGGATTTGCTTGGTTTCGAGTGGATCTAGCATTTCCCCAAGTTTTCCCATCTTTCATCCACAAAATCCCGCGAATTTTGACTCCGAAATCACTAATTTCCGCCCAAAATCGCGTCCCGGATCTCAATTTTCGAGTTGACCCCGACCCACCGGAAGACCGGAGTTTTACGGACGTCCGGAGCCCCTGGAACGACCGGACGTCCGACCTTTTCCGGACGACCGGAACCCCTAACCCGAACTGAATTTACGGATGTCCGACCATTTCCGGACGTCCGTAACCTGTAGTTTCAGACTTCGGCTGATTTTTGTTTTGTCCATAACTAATTCATCCGAACTCCGATTTTGACGTTCTTTAGCTCGTTTTGAAGCTATTGACATCCCCTTCCAACAAAATACCACCAACACAATTTGACTCCATCAAATTTTTGAAAATTTGGCAAGTTTGCCTAGGCCTTCCACCATATCATCCGCATAGCCACCACCGACTTCCATAACCTAACCCATTTTGTTCCCCATAGCATTAGTGGTTGCTTGAGTAGTGATTCGAGTCTCCTAAGGTGTTTCGGCTACTTAGGGACGATTGCCTCTTCATCAACCACTACCACCATTTCCACATAGCCCTGCCCACCATACACTTCCAACAACCCAACTTAACCCAATTTTGTTTGTGTTGTGAGTTGTGTCTCCTAAGGTGTTTCGACTACTTAGGGACCGTGCTTCAACTCCGACACGTGTATAGCCCATCATTCCACTTCCGCATTGCCAAGTGCAAACCACCACCGCATTCCCGCCACCACCATTTGACATTTGTCATTTGAGATTTTGAGTTCGCGGTTTTTCCGTTTCCTAAGGTGTTTCGGCTACTTAGGGACGAGTCTCCATCATCTTGGTATCTACATCAAGAACACCGCCACTCATCATCGCAAAGGACGGTAACCTCGACGACACCATTGTACATTCCCCTTGCAATTGCATTGATAACCCCTTATCCCATTTTGCGTTACTTGCCTATCGAGACTAGCCATTTGAGTATTGCCGGCAACGTTACTTGTGCACACTAGTGATCATTGATCTACACAATCCATTGCATACATACCATATCATATTGTGTCTCAAGTTTGTTCCCATATACACAATTGCTATCTTGGTTTGTGCATTGTGCAAAGTGGCCATACATAGAAAAAAAGAGAATAAGCTTTTAAGCAAAGAAAAGAGTGAGCAAAGAGCTTGTAAGCAATAGCCATAGCATCAAATATATCATATGATATCATACTTGATCATCTTGGATCATTGTGTGAGAAACACCGGAACCATACATACATAGCATACTTGGGATAGAAGTTTATCCATTTTGCATCTTATAGGTTGTGCACAAGTGTCGTATCCGCCTATTGAGCAATCGTGCTAGCGTCTCTCTTGAGTTGTGCAACACGAGCGTTTTGGTGGATTCCACATTTGAGCTCATTCCTTGGTTGCACGGCCCCATTTATCTATCCGTGTGTGTGTTTCCGTGTGCCTCATATTGCTATTGGTCCATTTGTTTCATTCTTGAATTTGTGAATCTCTTTCAACATTATTGACTCTTGCTAACATTTTGCATTAAATTTTTGTGCCACTATCCTCACGAGCTCCTCCATAAGCTTTACTTGTGTAGGTGTGAGAACCGACAAGATTGGTACCAATAGTGCTATTTCATTGTCCGCATTTGAGTGAACTTGATTCATTTTCAACATCGGTCAAGGTACATTGGTATAAGTTCTTCTCTTTCTCCCACTCATATTTGCTCGAGTCTTGTGATGGATAGGCAAGGCATTTCACCTTCGGTCTACAACAACAACAACGCGAGTTCGATGCCATGAAAAACAACTTCTGACGCCAAGATGCAAGCTCAAATGGAGGAGATCAAAGCCCTCATCAAGTCCTACAAGCGATCTTCCTCATCTTGAGAAGGCGCTCAAGAGCACATGCTTCCGTGCTACCATCTCGGCAAGATCACATCGGCATCGACACCATCACCACCAAGAACGTGAAGGTCATGAGCTCAACACCAACAACCGCTCAACGACTTCACCATCTCCCTTGGCATCTTCGCCAAGCGACTTCAAAGCATCTTCGCCTATGGACATACGGCATCTTCGCCAACAAGAACCTCAAGACTACGCTCAAGAGAAGCTCCCCAAGCTCAAGTCCACGACTTCCACGAGCTACTCGACCTCGACATCGACCACGAGATTCCTTTCTATGGGACTCAAGAACCGAGGAGTACCTCGAGTGGGAGCGTTTGATGGACGACTACCTCAAGCTACATCAAGTTCCTCCGAAGATCAAGTGAAGTGTGCCACAAGAAACTTCCACGACTACGCCTCGACATGGTGGCTTCACACACCTTGGTGCTACGAGATGAGTTGGCCCAAGATGAAGAGAGCTTTGCAGCGAGAGTTCGTGCCTCCAACCTACACGGAACAACCGGCGCCAATTGGAGAACACCATCCAAGGATCCAAGTCCATCGACAGCGTACTTCAAGGAGATGAAGATCGCCTTCTGACGAGCGGCGTGGGCGACCCCATGTCAATGAAGTTCCACTTCATGATGGGATTACAACGACATCTCCAAGACCATCTTCCTCGAGAACTACAAGTCCATCGGCGACTACTACATTGGTGCTCTCAAGGCGGAACAAGAACTCATGAAGGCCAATGCTTCTCCACCCCAAGCAAACTTCGTGGAGACCAAGCTCTCGACAAGCATGAGGCTAGTACCACCACGATGTCCAAGCCCGACAAACTCCAAGGCGATGCTCCCAAGTGCGACTTCACCGCCATCCCTCTTTGTGGCATTGATGATGCGAGTCTACCTTGACTCTTTTTCAAGATGGTGCGGCGACAAATGCGACTACGGAGACCTTCAAGGACCAAGCTTTGGAGGCAAGCGACAAGGTGGCGAGCAAGGATGATGCTTCCATCTTAGGAGGCGAGGCGATGATGTGCCATCTTGGCCTTCATCCACGACGACGACTATGAGACGGTTGAACATGGGATTTTCCCTTCGACCACGGCGACATCCGATGACTTGAGTGACTTGAGCCACCATATTGATAGAGGCAAAGGTGTCCGTCTTTCGATGAGATGTGGTTTTCGCTTTGGAGGAAGTCGACTTTGGCGATCCGACTCTGAGCGTCTGCGAGGACGCCGCGCCTTAGCAATCGCTAAACCAACTCCGAGAGGTTATTGACCACGCCGAGCACGATCAACGACCACGAGGGTCTGTTTCCTGCGAGCAAGCGAAGAACAAGCAAGAAACTGAGATTGCAATCTGGATATTGCGAATATAAGATGAAAGCTTTATTGATCAAGGTGGGGTTCTGTGGCGCCTTTGTGCAGTCGTTGAACACAAGCGGCACGCGAAGTTGCAGCTATGGCGAACTTTTAATCTAACAAAACCCAAGGTCTAAGCGGTGCCCTAAGGGCTGTATATATGGAGGAAGAGGGGAATTTCGTGGCCCTTGGTGGAGGGTCGAAATCAACCCTAACTCTTGTTTCCCCACACATACGGACTCTAAAACAGCCTATACTTAAGTATTTCGAAATTACATGGGCCTGGCCCAATAATAAGGTGACGCAGCACCTAGAATAGCCTATGGACGAATATTATGAAGTGGCATCTTGTATATTTCGTCCAAGGCCTCATGCACTCATTAGGGTGGCTTCAAAGTCCTGGAATCATCACTTGTAACTCCGTTCTTGTTCTCCTTGCGCATGGCATTATCTCCATGCTTGTTCTTGCTCCAATGTCCATCCTTCTCCAAGCTAGGGCCTTCATTTGTAAGCAAAACAAATGTATCCAATTTAGGCAGCATCATATTCTCATGAACATTAGAATCATTACCAAGAAACGAAAGTACCTGATAATTTAATTGGCGTGCGCGAGCTCTAGTAATTGGTCCAGTATATGTAGCAGTAGGGGCTGTGGGTGTAACAATGGTATTGATGTCCTCATCACATATTGAGAGTGAGAGTGACTTCACCACTAGCCCCATATATGTGTTGCCCCAATTCCCATGTGAGGAGAGCCACAACCCCCACCACTTGAGTGAGATGAATGACTCCACCATACGTGAGTTTGAGTGCACCTATTTTGAGGGAGTGAGTGAACCACCACATAGAGAGAGTGAGATAGTTGATAGGTCTAGTGAGGCCATTTGCATTTCTAACAACTTGACCTCTACCTCTATTGTGTCTTCTCATTTGGTGCTAGGTCCCATTTATGATGACGCCGATCCTCGACAACCGTCTTCCCTTTGGACAAGGCGATGGCCATGGTGGACTATGATGCACCCCCACATGGTTCCATCAAGATGAAGATGACCACCATTTGGTCTTCCCCACCTCACCTACACCACTTGAGTGGAATGACAAAGGTAACAAAGGTGGCGGTGATGCTCTCGTCCCACTAGTGGACTATTTTGACATTGATTGCTTGCATGATGTTGATCACCCTATTGACATGCTTCATTCTAGTATGATTTCCTCATGTGATGATTCGCCCATTTATGTTGAGTACGATGATTCTCATGTGGAGTTTATTAGTTGTGATGCCATGTTACATAGGATTTCTTGTGACAATTCTTTAGGTCACATCATGTTTGCTAATCCGCTTGACTTGTCATATGCTATGCATGAGATCAACCATATGTGATGAGGACATGACTACCTTGGATGAGACCAAAAATATTGCATACATGCATATTTCTCAGGTGATTTCTAGTGCAAACTATTCAATAATATATTTATGTTATCCAGGACAAAAATACTTCACAAACTTTTGTGCCATGTCTAATTGCAGGTGTATGGGACATTTGTACAATCCACATATGAAGATAAGGGAGAAAGAGATGTTTACCTGCTGTTCAAAAAGTTCTCTCACGTCACTTTTGGCCCAAGAGAAGATAGAGTCCAAGTCTCTCACGTTCTGGACTCAGATTCGGACTGCACAGACATACCTGACTCAAAACGTCTATAACTTTTTCATACGGACTCCAAATTGGTTGATTCTTTTTTTGTTGGAAAATAGATTTCGTGCATTTTCCAACCCAATTGAATCACCTTAAAATCCGTCTGGAGCGTTGAGTTATAGACGAAACAATCTGATGCTGCAGCAGAATCCGAGTCAAACTACAAGTCCAAAGGTGTTCGTCACCTCCGCTTGGGCCCATTGGCCTTGTACGACCTAGGGTTAGTTTTAGGCTGCCTTGGGACGTCCTCCCACCTCCTTGGCCGCCACCCCTTGCTCCTATATAAGTAGATCCATCTAGTAGCTTTTTCCTTGGGATTTGTTTAGTTAAAAGTTAGCCATTGCAACTTCGTGTACTTTGTTTGTGTCCAACGACCAGACCAAGACCGCTTACGGATCCCCACCATTATCAATACTTCATATATATTCGCAATATTCAGATTGCTTTATCATATTCTTGCTCGTTCTTCGATTGCTTGTAGGAATAGACCTTCGTGGTCAGGCTGACCGTGCTTCCGGCATCGTCAGTAACCTAAGGAGATTGGTTTAGCGATTGCTAAGGCGCAACGTCGTGCACGTTTGTAGTCGGATCATCAAAGTCGTCTCCACCAAATCGATAGTTATCATCTCATCGAAAGATCGGGACACCCCCGCCTCTATCAAGTGGTATCAGTTTTCAGGTTGCTCGGTGAGATTTTCCAGTTATCCCTAGATTCGATTTATTTTCTTACCAATTGTCCAAGAAAAAGCCACAAAAAAGTTAGATCTATTCATCATTTGTCCTAGCCAGTCCAAGCCTTTGCAATTTTCTTTTCATTGTTTGCATTATTGAATTATCGGTTGCATCGTCGTGTCGAGTTGCTGGTCTTAGTGTCTTGTTCCTTTAGAGTTTCGAGTTCTGTTCACATTAGTCACGCCGCCGCTGCATCATTATCCCTTCCGCTGTCCACCATCCCATCCATTAATTTCCATCACGTGCTACGCACTGTTCATTGTCATAATCATAGTTGAGGTCATTCACATCTTCGCCTGATCCAATCTGCATCTTATCCAGTTTGTCTTGGAAAGAGAGAGAAGAAAAAGAAAAAAAAGCGTGAGAAAAAAAAAGAGAGGAAAAAAAAACCGGATCTATCTAGAGTCAATCTCGTACCTGAATTCGGATTGGAATCTGTTTTGCGCACTGTTCAGTAAAACAGGTGTATCTTCCTCATACGAAGTCCGTTTTGACTCCGTGAGTACTCAAATTAAAGCTAGAGACGAGGCGCATCTAAATAGTTGCAGAAGCTAGTTCAATATTTGACACCTCAAAATCGGCTTCTAAATAGGTGTTTTTGCCCTCTGAAGTTCGTGAACACAGCTTGTTCCAATTTTTCAGGCCAGTTTTAGAATTCTTTGACTCCTCATATCAACTCGAATTGAGTGATTCTTTTTGCATTGGAAAGCTTGAGTTAGTAGCATTCTTTGAAAGAATTTATCAGAAAATTGGCTCAAACTTTTCAAGAGGAAAGTTGAGAGAGAGTTGTTGTATGTCCTGCTTGGCAGTTGTTTTCATCATTATCTTCACTTGCCGTTGTGATCTTCACTTATATCTTGCTGTCAAGAGCTACTTAGTATCCTTCATTGATGCTAGTTGTGCTATGCCGTGACCTCATTAGTGTTCTAGGCTCGCGTCTCTAGTCGGTCTAGCCTAGGACCAGCACAGTACCGTCGTTGAGCGTTATTCAACATTGCATCTTTGAATTGATTATTGCTAATCTTTTGCTACCATATATAGCCAACCCAGCTCCACATATTTCTACACGTGTATCGACGCTCCCCGGCAATCGCTTTACTCAATATTCGAGTTACTTGACACCGCTGGTTGCCGATCACCGCTTCTGCTGCATGGTAAGAACTTGTAAGACATTGATATTTGCTTTCTTGTGAGCGTTTTACCACCACATCCTAGTAGTTATAGGAACATTATTTTTGGATTTTGTTTCTTGTTCTACTAATCATGACAGGATCGAGTCAATTCATGGGCTTTGTCGATCGCGGGAGACATGCCACCACCTATGCAAATACCACAACCGTCACGAGAGGTGCACAAACATCCAAATGCACATGATCAGGTTCATGTTTCTATACCACCATTTAATGGCCGTTTTAGACCTCCTTTATATATTGAATGGGAGTTAGACATAAATAATATATTTGCTTCCCATAATTTTGATGAGCGTAAAAAGTTATGGTTGCGGTTGGTTCTTTCACTGGTTATGCTCTAGTTTGGTGGAGTGAATATTGTCGGTTACACCCTGATTATGTACCTAATACTTGGGATGATTTAAAACATGTCATGAGAGATAGATTAAATCGATGTTTATTATACTCGTGGCATGATTAAAAACTGGAACATTTAAAACAAGGTAGTGACACCGTAACAAAATATTATGATGATTTACAAACTACCTTGTTGCACTCATTTTTAGAAGAAAGTGAAGAAGATTTTATGGATAGATTTTGGGGAGGATTAAACCATAATATTCAGGAGATACTAATTCATGAAGAGTGTTATCCTATGGACCATTTGTTTCGTCTTGCTTGCAAAGCTGAACAGGAAATAAAACGACGTGTTGCCCACAAGGAGAACAAGCGCACGGTGCACATTCCAACTGTTGATACAGATGTTTATTCAACTACTAGGCGTACTATGACAACCACATCCGTTGTTGCGAGGACTACATCATCTCCACCATGTGACACATCACCATCGAGAGTGCCTGCATCATCTGAGTTGACTATAAGAGGTAATGACAAAGGTACAGATTTTCCACTTTTACATGAGAATGATGCATGCCTAGTTAACTTGAATACATCATGTGTTGAGCTACCCACTACTTTGATCACACCACCTATTTTAGAGGATTATATTGATAATTTGACTTTGCCATGTGATCAAACAACTGAAATACCAACAATTTTGAGAGCACCCATTGAATTAACTATTGATGCAAAAGAATCAATGTTTAATCATTTTGATCGACCTCTAATCTTGGTGATGATTCGTGTCGAATGACTCATTGCATGTTTGCTTATCTAAGCATGTTGTAGCATGTAAATTTGATTCAAATAAGGTTTATTCACCAATGTTGGGATGGTTTAATGATGAACATTGTCAATCTCTTGAAATAAATAAGAGCTTCACTTATATGTGCAAACTGAGTTGCAGTATTTTCAAGCCTTCTAGTTCTTGTGCTAATTTGTTGGCTTTAGATTTTATGAACTATGCAAGTTACTCATCTATTCATGTGTCATATATGCAAAAATCAAGGGAAGTAAAATGGATGGCGTATACATATACAACATGTACACCTTGTCTCTTTTGTTAGCCACATTTCAGATTAAGCAACGCCGAGGACGGCTTTGTTTTCAAAAAGGGAGGATGATGAGGACATGACTACCTTGGATGAGACCAAAATATTGCATACATGCATATTTCTCAGGTGATTTCTAGTGCAAACTATTCAATAATATATTTATGTTATCCAGGACAAAAATACTTCACAAACTTTTGTGCCATGTCTAATTGCAGGTGTATGGGACATTTGTACAATCCACATATGAAGATAAGGGAGAAAGAGATGTTTACCTGCTGTTCAAAAGTTCTCTCACGTCACTTTTGGCCCAAGAGAAGATAGAGTCCAAGTCTCTCACGTTCGGACTCAGATTCGGACTGCACAGACATACCTGACTCAAAACGTCTATAACTTTTCATACGGACTCCAAATTGGTTGATTCTTTTTTTGTTGGAAAATAGATTTCGTGCATTTTCCAACCCAATTGGAATCACCTTAAAATCCGTCTGGAGCGTTGAGTTATAGACGAAACAATCTGATGCTGCAGCAGAATCCGAGTCAAACTACAAGTCCAAAGGTGTTACGTCACCTCCGCTTGGGCCCATTGGCCTTGTACGACCTAGGGTTAGTTTTAGGCTGCCTTGGGACGTCCTCCCACCTCCTTGGCCGCCACCCTTGCTCCTATATAAGTAGATCCATCTAGTAGCTTTTCCTTGGGATTTGTTTAGTTAAAGTTAGCCATTGCAACCGTGTACTTTGTTTGTGTCCAACGACCAGACCAAGACCGCTTACGGATCCCCACCATTATCAATACTTCATATATATTCGCAATATTCAGATTGCTTTATCATATTCTTGCTCGTTCTTCGATTGCTTGTAGGAATAGACCTTCGTGGTCAGGCTGACCGTGCTTCCGGCATCGTCAGTAACCTAAGGAGATTGGTTTAGCGATTGCTAAGGCGCAACGTCGTGCACGTTTGTAGTCGGATCATCAAAGTCGTCTCCACCAAATCGATAGTTATCATCTCATCGAAAGATCGGGACACCCCCGCCTCTATCAATATGTCTTATTTGCAATCTCTTCATAGTGACTATGCATATGCCATTAAAATGAACCCAATTTGCACATATGGCATAGATGACAAGCCCATGGTTATTGGCATTTGTTTTTCTTGTGATGATATTGATATGCTCCCTTTGCATCATTTATCTCATATGCCATGCCATGCCCACCTAGCTTCGGATATGCATTGTTTTGGATGTTGTCCATGTTCTCCATGTGATGTTTCCAATGTTGTTCATGAGGAGACCCCCATAGTTTCCTCAAACATTTTAGGAGATCTTGAATCATCCCATTCATTGCATGATCCCAATACTTGTGTGCACAATATGATTCCCATGAATGAAAATTCTATTGATGCGCCATATACTAGTATGCTAAATTTGCATCCCCATCGTGTCATACATAATAACTATTCTTTCATGATGGATGACATGTTCTTATACCATGCATCAAATTTCTTTGAGCGATGCTTATCTTGTGCTAACTCACATGTGCACATACACATCATGATGGATGATGTGTACATTTACCACGCGCACAATTTCTTTGGTTTGTGTCTCTTTTGTGTAGGTACCCATGAATACTTGTCAACTTCAATCCCACGAGTTGACAAAGCGAGCTCTAGAGAGCAACGATGATTTGGGATCCCATGGATTGTCTTTCCCACCGCTCTCTTCGCGCAAAGTCTTCGCGCATTTCTTCTACATGGCCCTCACTTGGCTATGGGTTATGGTCTATTACATATTCTATGCCCATCTTGCCATGTTCACTTTGCATGATATGCCCACCCCTATGCCTTTTCCATGCATTTGTGACCCATGCTTTGCTTTACACATGATGATTGACTCTCATACTTGTATGTGTATTTGCAAGCTTGGTGGAGATATCACTTGTTATTGCCATGTTCTATTCATGACCCATTCCTATGATGATACTTTCATCTTGCTTTGTGTTCGTGCTTGCGATATGTCATGTGCATTTTCTTTGCCTATTATTTGCTCACATGACATGATTGCCATGATTTACTCTAGTGTGTTGCATCTTCGCTCCACTAGTTTGCACGACGTGATTACAATGCTTGCTTATGTTGCATCACCAATGATTCATACTTGCTCATTTCATGCGGTTGATGACAACCATCTATATGCTTTGCACATGATTCATATTGCTTCTTGTCATATATCTCTATGTGTTGCCTCCCTCATGCTAGATTTGCCATGTATTGAGTGCGACAATGATTCTCTTCTTGCTCATGAGATGGCCCCCATAGCATTCTCGCATATATTTGGAGATTTTGACATAATTCTTGTGAAGCATGCTTGTCTTAACTCTTTGCACCATATACCTAGTGCCATGAATATCGCCATTGTTGCATCATATTATTCATGCACTTGTCCTTCTAATGGTTATCTACAAAGGATGAGAACCATCATGATGGATGATGCGTTTGTCTACCATGCGCATACTTTCTTTGTTTTGCTTTGTGCATGTGTAGGATACTTGGACTTTGTGTCGACTTCCACTTCACGTGAGTTGACCACTCGATCTCTTGAGAGCGAACCACCTTCTACCACGACGATTCTACATCGCACTTGTTTGTGCTTCGGCATTGTGAAGAATGCACAAGGACATGCCTTCAAGGTGACATCTTTCTTGAGCATGGATATTGCGGATCATACTACTCGTGTTGCTTACACCGTGAGACTTATTGGTCACCTTGGACCACTTGATTGCGCACTTAGTAGAGATCTTGCTTCGACTTACCATTATCACATTCCCATGCATCATGATATATGTACCTTGTGTGTTGCATCCAATTCTTGGATTACTTGCTTCTCTCATATGCTTGGTTGCAACAATGTCATTACTTCACATATGCCATGTCCCATTGATTGCTACATGCTTGACTTGATTGCCTCACACATGATGAACAATTGCTCTTTCTATTGTGTTGAGTGCCATACTATCTTCACTACACCCTATGCATATTATGCTTGGATTGTCTTGCACTTGACCCATGTGTTTAGACATCTCATCTTATTTGGTGTTGTGAATGATTCCTATGCCTACCATCGACCATTTGCCGAGCGCTTTATGCATGCTTGCTATGACCTTGAGGTGGATGCTTATGCTCTTGTCACACATATTTGCATCTCTACCTCACAGTTACATGCTTGTTCCCATGATATTTTTGCTTGTGCTCGATTGATATGCTTACATGCCATGTCACAATCCTTTGTCACACCCTATGCTATGCTTGATGACAACACTTGTTTGGTGAATCACCTCTTGAATGCTTGGTTTTGCACTAACGCTAACCACATTTGTTTTTCCAAGTGTTTGTTCTATTTACTCCTTTTGAAGGAATCACAAGATGGTACGACATTGGAGAGTGCCCATTTCGAGCTTCAAGATGACGAGAGCTTGGTGATCGACCACTTTGACACGGCACCGCCATCTCTTTCCCATGGTGATTTGGTTTTCGATCCAAGGTCGGATCCTTTCCAAGGGGGGGGGGGGGGGATGATACAGAGCATCCTATGGTCATCACCATGTCAAGAGTCCGTTTGGCAAGTGACACGTGCGACCTCTACTTCTCATACATAAAGGTGAATCTTCTCCTTTACACGTGTTCATTTGACCCCTTCGAGGATGGTATACTACTTGACACTCCACTCGGGCGCATGCATAGGTATGACCGGAGCTTCACGGACGACGAGGAGGAGTGCAAGCGCCAAGGAACACCTACACCATCCACGAGGGAAGCCTGGAAGAGAAGACGGAAAGAGACGGAGCTGCGGAGTCCTCGGCGGCGGACGGCCGGAAGACTCGGACGTCCGACACCTCTCCAAAGACACGGACGACCGACGCCCTCCGGACGTCCGACAAGTACCGAGATCCGGACGGCCGAAGCCTACGGACGACCGCGATCCCGCACCGAGCCAAATGGCGGACGTCCGACCGCCTCCGGACGTCCGACCGAGCGCGCGCCCGAACGAATCTACGGACGTCTCAAGACCTCCGGACGTCCGGACCCTATCGAGCCTCCGGACGACCGGTGACCTCCGGACGTCCGACGCCTGTGTGTTGACTTCGTTTGGGCTGCAGCCCTTGTACCCCTTCGCCCCCTAGACTATATATACTCTTTCTTCCCCACCTTTCTAGGTTAGCGTTGATTTAGCACATTAGATAGAGCTTCGCTCATCCATACCGGATCTTCTCCACGAGAGAGACCGCGGCCCCTCTTCGGAGACGATCCACCTTGGATTCAAGACCTCCCTTTGCGGAGAAGACCATCATCAAGACCTCCTCACGGAGAAGAACGGCTACCGTTTGTATCGTCCTTTGTTGACCTTGAATCATGTATCTCTCTTTGTGTTCTTTGATCTAGCATTTGTGTGACCGAATTCCTTGTTGGTTGAGTGTTTTCCCTCGTTCCTCCCCGTGATTTCCTCGTGTTCTTCCGCTCGTTCTTCGTGTTCCTCGTAGGGATTCTCTCCAAACGTGAAAGATCGCCCACATAGGGTTCTGCCCTACATCACCAAGGTGTCGCCGGAGTGATAGACATGCAAAAAGGGCAAACACAAACAACACTCGGAAATACAATGATTAGCGCACACAAAGTGTCCATCATGTAAGAATGAGTCCGTGCGGCAAGATTGGTCGTGACAAAGCGCATGAAGCTTATCAAGATGATCTAGAATGAGATGCAAAGCATTCATGGGTGGAAATGCAATCATTGTGCACACAAATGTGTTGTGAATATGATGAATTCAACCACGGTGCAAAATGATGTCATAGTGAGACGGTTTATCAATAGCATGAATATGGCAATGGATGCTCAACATGATTATGTTATCATGCAATTGATGATAGGCAATGTGATCATTATGTATGAAGATGTCATCAAGAAAGATCACAACAAATTTTCTAAGAAAATGCACAAGTTCATATATCATGGATGACATGGGAAGAGGTGCAACAAGACAATCATAATGTGTGTCAATCCATGCATAGGGTGCAAATTTGTGGTGATTATGATATGTCCATCGAGCATGACATGTATGAGCACAATCAACAAATATGAAGGTGTTGGTGTACCAAAGCTCGATGTCGAGGCATGAGTGGATTTCGAAGGTGCATCCAATAAGTCTGGCGCTCCTCAATGTGAAGGTCCATGTAGCCAATCTCCAATGTCGCTCCTCCGTTCACGAGATGTATCATGTAGACAACAAGAAGGAAACAACAATGAAAGAGTGACCCATCAATATGCGATTTGAGGATGGCTCAAAGGAAGGAGGTCACCTTTAGGAGGTTCTCAAGGATGATGGAGTTAGCATCTTGTATGCTTTCACATAAGCAAGTTGTCTCGTGATGTTACCGCCTTGTGAATCCTTCAAAATGAAAGAACATGACAAACACTCGGAAAAACAAATGAGGTTGGCGGAAGTGCAAAACCTATCATTAGTGTGGTAAGATACCCAACAAGTGTATGCATCATGCTCATCATAAGAAAGTACAAGGAGCATTTCATAGTATGGAGGCATATGATGCGAGAACAACCAAATACAATAGGCTCAAGTAAACAAGCATGCATCACAAGTAATATGTCCAAGTCTCCAAGATCATTAAGCATAGAGGCAACTATAGGAGGCAAGGGACAATAAACAAGATATATCATGTGAGAGGCATGAACATATATGTCATCAACCCAAGAAAGCGAGTAATAGTGGAACATGGGTGATGCAACATAGCAAGCAATCATAGCGATCAAGTCAAGCAAGCTAGTAGTGCGAAGATGCAACATACTAGGAGGAATCATGGCAAGCATGTCATGTGTGCAAATAGTGGGCATGAATAATTCACATGTCATAGCACAAGCATGAAAGCAAGATATGAGGACAATAGCATGAATGTATTGGTGAGGAGCCATATGTAAATAGCAATGGGTCATCATGACTCTCCCAACACAACAAGCATCAATAGCATGGGGCACAAAGAAATCATGACAATAGCTACTAGGATCTCCACCAAGCGTGCAAATACACATAGGAGTAGCATAATGGTGAATCATGGGTAGATGCAAGCAAGGGTCACAAGTGCATGGCAAAGGCATAGAAGCAAGCATAACATGCAAAGTGAACACGGTAAAATGAGCATAAGGTGGCAAGTGGTAAATAGCCCATAGCCGTGTGAGAGCCAAGTAGAAGAGATGCGCGTAGTCCTTGCGCAAAAGGAATGGTGGGAATGAAAGACCACGTGATCCCAAGTCATCATTGCTCTCAAGAGCTCGTTTTGTCAACTCATGGGATTGAGAAGTTGACGAGTATACGTGAGTACCTACACAAAACAAAGACAAAGGGAAAATTGTGTGTGCGTGGTAGATGTACACATCATCCATCATGATGCGCACATGCATGTGTCGGTTAGCACAAAATATACAATGCTCAAATAAATGAGATGCGTGATATAGAAACATGTCATCCATCATGATAGGTTTGTTGTTATGTATAGCATAATGGAGACTCAAATTGTGTAATGCATCATGAGAAATATCTAGAGCATTGTTATTCATGGGAAGCATATGGTGCACGCAATTATGGGAATCATGCAAAGTATGGCATGTATCAAAATCTCCTAATATGTATGAGGAAACTATGGGGGTCTCCTCATGAGCATTAATGGAAACATCACATGGAGAATATTGACAACATCCAAAACAAAGCATATTTGGTTCAATGTGATCATGGCATGACATAGTAGATGAATTAGCAAATCATGTAAAGGAAGCATGGCAATATCATCACATGAAAAACAAAAGCCAATGACCATCATCCGTCATCTATGCCATAAGTGCAAATGGGATTGATTTTAATGGGGCATGCATAGTTACTATGTTGAGATTGTGATGATGCACGATGGGAGATCTCACTCATAGCATATGACAAGTTCAATGGATTGTCAAACATGAAGTGACCAATAGAATTTTCACAAGATATCCTATGAAGCATAGCATCACAACTAGGCAACTCAACATGCTCATCATCATATTCATCATAAATAGGTAAGTCAAGGCATGAAGAAGTTTCACTAGCATGAAGCATGGTAATAGGTGGGTCAACATCATGGGAGCAATCGATGTCAAGAGAGTCCACTAGTGGGACAAGAGAAGCACCATCACCTATGTTCTTTGTTGGAGCGTCGCTCATGTGTTGTAGGTGAGGTGTTGAAGATCGTCTCGTTGTCATCTTCATCTTGATGGAACCATGTGGGGGGTGCATCATCGTCCACCATGGCCATCGGTTTTCCCTTTGGAGGGATGGACACGTCGAGGATAGGCATGTCGTCATGTAGGAGACCTAGCACCCAAGAAGAAAACACACTCGGAGTAGAGGGTAAGTCGTTAGAAATCATAGTGGCCTCACATGCCGTGTCAACTGTCTCACTCACTAAGTGTTGTGGCTCACTCACTCCCAATATGATGCTCTCACTCATATGGTTGGTGGAGTCACTCAAATGGCGCTCAACCTCACGTAGTATGTGTGGCATGCTCTCAAGTGTGGTGCTAGTGGTGGTCACACTCATCCTCTCATAGGAAATGCTCTCAATGTCACATATGGTGGAGTCACTCATGTCACTCATGTGGTGGTGGCTCTCCTCACATGACAAATGGGGCATCTCTACATATGTGGGTGTCGGAGAGATGTAGGTGCAAATGTCTCCATGCTCAACTCGTATCGCCGTGGTCGAAGGGGATGGCCCTTGCTCGACCTTCTTGTCGCCGTCTTGGTGTTGGAGGCCCATATAATGTGGCACCTCGTAGCTCGTCTCCATGACCGAAGGGAATTTCCCATGCTCGGACATCTTCCTTGAGGGGCTTCCGAAGATGGAAGGGTCGCCCTCGCTCGTAGGTAGTCGCCTTGGACTTGATGAAGTCGATGTAGGCGTACACGTGGGAAGTAGGCGAAGATGCCGTACGTCCAAAGGCGAAGATGCCTTGAGAACACTTGGCGAAGATGCCGAAGTGGTTGATGTAGCCGTAGCGCCGTCTTGGTGGTGATCGTCTCGCGGTCTTCTTTTATGCTCATGAAGCTTCGACTTGGCGTGTTGGGACTTGTGCATTTGCGCTTGTGGAGCATCTTCATGATGATGATGTTGTTGTCGTGCTTGAGCTCCTTGGCGTTAAATCGTAAATCGTGCACATGATGCTTGAGGTGACTTGCCCTTCATGACGATGTGGATCCCGAACGTGATGGTGGTCGCCATGTAGATGTGGACGAGGACGATTTGCACTTGCATCTTTTTCGCGCTCCGAAGACTTGTGGCTTGAATGTCGCCGCCTTGAAGATGACGAAGGGGAAGAAGACTTGATCAAAGCTCTAATCTCCTCCATCCTTGCATCTTGCTCCTCTTTATGTGCGGCAAGCTTCTTGTCGATGTAGTCCCTTTTTCTTGCTTTGGAGAGATGAATGTCGATGGAGAGGTTCTCGATGCGCTCTTGCAATCTTGATTGTGCGCCTTGCGTTTGTCGTTGTAGATCAAAGATGGACTATTTGGTGATGTAGTTGTTCACGCCGTCGTTGTAGTCGAAGACCGGAGATGAAATGCCTTGCCTATCCATCACAAGACTCGAGCAAATATGAGAGGGAGAAAGAGAAGAACTTATACCAATGTACCTTGACCGATGTTGACAATGAATCAAGTTCACTCAAATGCGGACAATGAAATAGCACTATTGGTACCGATTCTTGTCGGTTCTCACACCTACACAAATAAAGCTTATGGAGGAGCTCGGTGAGGATAGTGGCACAAAAATTTAATGCAAAATGTTAGGAAGAGTCAATAATGTTGAAAGAGATTCACAAATTCGCAAGTGAAACAAGTAGACCAATAGCAAAGAATGGCACACGGAAACGCACACACGGATAGATAAATGGGGTCGTGCAACCAAGGAATGAGCTCAAAATGTGGAATCCACCAAAACGCTCGTGTTGCACAACTCAAGAGAGACGCTAGCACGATTGCTCAATAGGCGGATACGACACTTGTGCACAACCTATAAGATGCAAAATGGATAAACTTTGTATCCCAAGTATGCTATGTATGTATGGTTCCCGGTGTTTCTCTCAAGATGATCCAAGATGATCGGATATGACAATCTTATATGCAATGTGTTATGATGCTATGGCACTTGCTTACAAGCTTCTTTGCTCTCTTTTTTTTTCTATGTATGGCCACTTTTTGCACAATGCACAAACCAAGATAGCAATTGTGTATATGCGGGAACAAACTTGAGGCACACGAGATGATATAATACCAATATGATATGGTATATATGCTATGGGAAGTATGATCACTAATGTGCACAAGTAACGTTGCCGGCAATACTCAAATGGCTAGTCTCGATAGGCAAGTAACATAAAAAGTAAGGCTAGGGGTTAACAATGCAATAGCAAGGGAATATACAATGGAGGGATACCACGATACCAAGATGATATGGAGGTTACCGTCCGGCGATGATTAGTAGCGGTGTTCTTGATGTAGATACCAAGATGATGGAGACTCGTCCCTAAGTAGCCGAAACACCTTAGGAAACGGAAAAACCGCGAACTCAAAATCTCAAACGTCAAATGTCAAAATGGTGGTAGCGGGAATGCGGTGGTGGTTTGCACTTGGCAATGCAGAAGTGGAATGATGGGCTATACACGTGTCGGAGTTGAAGTTGCCGTCCCTAAGTAGCCGAAACACCTTAGGAGACACAAGCCACAACTCGAAAAAGCTCAATCAACAATTGGGTTAAGTTGGGTTGTCGGAAGTGTATGGTGGGCAAGGTTATGTGGAAGTGGTGGTGGTGGTTGATGAAGAAGCAATCTTCCCTAAGTAGCCGAAACACCTTAGGAGACTCGAATCACAACTCAAACAACCATGAGGAACAAAATTGGTTAAGTTGCGGAAGTCGGTGGTGGAGTAGCGGAGGATGTGGTGGAAGCCCTAGGCAAAGATGCCAAAGTTCCAAAAATTTGATGGAGTCAAATGATTTTGGTGGTATTTTTGTTGGAAGGGGGATGTCAATAGCTTCAAAACGAGCTAAAGAACGTCAAAATTGGAGTTCGGATGAATTAGTTATGGGCAAAACAAAAATCAGCCGAAGTTGATATCTACAGGTAGCGGACGTCCGGAAATAACGGATGTCCGGTGGCCGGACGTCCGGTGAGCTCGGAAATCCGCTAATTTTGGTTCGGGTTAGGGGTTCCGGTCGTCCGGAAAGGTCGGACGTCCGGTCATTCCAGGGGCTCCGGACGTCCGGTAAAGTGACGGTCGTCCGGTGGGTCGGGGTCAACGCGAGATGCGAGTTTCGGGACGCGATTTTGGGCGGAATTTTGGGATTTTGGGGTCAAAATTGAGGAGATTTTGTGGATGGAAAGTGGGGAAACTTGGGGAAATGCTAGATCCACTCGAAACCAAGCAAATCCATGGATCAAAATCAACAAAACATCATCAAAACTAACAAATCACAAAAAAATTTGGGGCTACTTTTGGTGGGGATTTTCGAAATTTAGGACGAAATCAAACAAAAGAAGGCTAGAAAATGGTGGGAGGGACTCCAAATACGTGATGAACGTGGCTCATGATACCATATGATACGGGGCTAACCCGGTGTAGGCCGATCTTTCACGTTTGGAGTGGGATCCCTCGAAGAACACGATGAACACGGGGAAGAACGGAGAGAAACACGGATGAAACGAGAGAGAGATCGCTCAACCAACAAGGAATCAATCACACAAGTGCTAGATCACCGAACACAAAGAGGTACATATGATCCACAATCAACAAAGGTAAGGATACACGAGTAGCCGTTCTTCTCCGAGAGGAGGTCTTGATTGGGTCCACCCTAGAAGGGGGTCTTGAATCCGCTTGGGGGATATTTTTCCGTAGAGGTCCTGAGCTCCGAGGAGAAGTAACCAAGTGGATGAGCAAGGCTCTCACACAAACATGAGCTAAACCTAAGCTAACCCTCTCTGGGAGGAGGAGGAGGTCTATTTATAGTCTTAGTGCAAATGGGGGCGAAGTGAAGGGGTACATGGGCCTCAGCTTAAAGCTGTCTTGTGCGCAGACAGTACCGGACGTCCGCTGGGGCGGACGTCCAAGCGGCTCAGAGGGACCGGTCGTCCGGTGGCGCGGACGTCCGCTGGACCAGATTCGGTGAAGGGCGCCGGTCGTCCATTTCTTGGTCTTCCGCTGATTTGGTTGGTCGAGGGCACGGACGTCCGCTGAGTGGCGGTCGTCCGGTCGTCGGTCGTCGGTGGCACCGGTCTTCCGTAGATCCGGCTCGGGTCTTCAGGGGCCGGTCGTCCGCTGGCGAACGGACGTCCGCTCGCTGTGAGTGGCCGGTCGTCCGGTGTCGTCCGGACGTCCGCTCGCTGGAGCTTCTTCGGCAGCTCGTTCTCTTGGTCCTTGTACTTGGCGTCCTTGCTAGCTCGTCCATGGTCTTCCTCCTTGTTCCTGGTCATGCATAGCACACATATTTGAGGTAGTAACCATGTCTCACATGTGGAAAGTGAAGGTTCGGAGAGGAGCGAGTTCACCTTGTGTCCAATGGCGTATATTCGAGGTCTCGTCGTACGTCCACTTGGGGTTTGGAGAGTAGTCGGAGTGTACATGGTGATGAACATGGGATGCTCCGCATCAGACCACGTGCCTCGTTGAGCACACCGTGTACTTTGTTAGCATGGTCCCGAGGGATGCGCGCGCTACCCGATGCAGCAGAAGCTCCTCCTACTACTTTTGGTCGCCTCCAGGAAGTTGCACCACTACTTTCAAGGGCATCCCATCAAGGTTGTCTCAACGTACCACCTGGAGAAGGTGCTTCAAAACACTAGCACCGCAGGCCGAGTCGCCGAGTGGAGCATCGAGTTACAAGCATTTCAGCAGGAGTTTTGCACCACCAGGGTCATCAAGGGGGCGGCCCTTACCGATTTCGTGGCGGAGTGGACATACACCAATGAGGAACGACACCACTAAGACAAGTCCCTCTTGCCTTGGTGATGCGGAGCATCCCTCGCTCATCCCCATGGACGTGTCTACATCTTCCTCAACACCATTTGGGCCCATGACAAGAGCTAGAGCCAAGGCTATCGAAGATAAGGTGAACTCGCTCCTTTCCGAACTTCCTCTCTCTACTCACGAGACTTGGCTACTACCTCATATGGACACTTTGTGTGTGATCAGGTACCTGGAGGAAAGCCATGGTGCATCTACATCCAGTGGACAAGGAGACGAAGCTACCAACCGCAAAGGACAAGAAGAAGAGCTACCGGAGAAAACTCTAGCCACCGGACGACCGGTCGGGACCGGACGTCCGGCGCCTGAAGCCCCAGCAAGCGGACGTCCGGCCCGGACCGGACGACCGGCCACACCCTCACAGCGAGCGGACGTCCGGCCTCCAGCGGACGACCGGCCCCAGAAGACCCGAGCCGAAACTGCGGAAGACCGGCGCCAACGGACGACCGGCCCCCAGCGGACGTCCGGTGCCCCTGGACCCGAACCAAATCAGCGGAATTCCAAAGAAACCGGACGTCCGGCGCCTCCTTCACCGAATTGATCCAGCGGACGTCCGACGACACCGGACGTCCGGTCCCTCTGAGCCACGGACGACCGGTCCCAGCGGACGTCCGTACTGTCAAGACATTTGGGCGAAGCCCATGTACCGATAGAGGCAAAGGTGTCCCGATGTTTCGATGAGATGGTGGCTATCGTTTACGTGGGAGTCGACCTTGACGATCCGACCACGAACGTCGGCGAGACGTCGCGCCTTAGCAATCGCTAAACCAACTTCCGAGGGTTATTGACCACGCCGAGAACACGATCAAACGACCACGAGGGCCTGTTTCTGCGAGCAAACGAAGAACAAGCAAGAAACTGAGATTGCAATCTGGATATTGCGAATATAAGATGAAAGCTTTATTGATCAAGGTGGGGTTCTATGACGCCTTTGTCTGGTCGTTGAACACAAAAGAAGTACGCGAAGTTGCAGCTATGGCGAACTTTTAATCTAAACAAAACCAAAGGTCTAAACGGTGCCCTAATGGCTGTATATATGGAGGAAGAGGGGGGGAATTTCGTGGCCCTTGGTGGAGGGGTCCGAAATCAACCCTAACTCTTGTTTCCCCACACATACGGACTCTAAAAACAGCCTATACTTAAGTATTTCGAAATTACATGGGCCTGGCCCAATAATAAGGTGACGCAGCACCTAGAATAGCCTATGGACGAATATTATGAAGTGGCATCTTGTATTTTTCGTCCAAGGCCTCATGCACTCATTAGGGTGGCTTCAAAGTCCTGGAATCATCACTTGTAACTCCGTTCTTGTTCCCTTGCGCATGCCAACATCTCCATGCTTGAACTTGCTCCAAGGTTCATCTTTCTTGTCCATGGAAGGCCCTTCATTTGTAAGCAAAACAAATGTATCCAATTTAGGCAGCATCATATTCTCATGAACATTGGAATCGTTACCAAGAAACGAAAGTACCTGATAATTCAATTGGCGTGCGCGAGCTCTAGTAATTGGTCCAGAATGTATAGCAGCAGGGGCTGTGGGTGTAACAATGGTATTGATGTCCTCATCAGTACCCCTTCACTTCGCCTCCTTTTTCACTAAGACTATAAATAGAACCCCTCCTGCTCCTAGCTAGGGTAGCTTAGGTTTATATGCATTATCATTTATTTTCTCTAACACCTTAAATGGACCATCAGCACGTGGCATTAGCTTTGATTTGCGCAAATTAGGAAACCTATCCTTACGCAAATGTAACCAAACAAGATCTCCAGGTGCAAAGACAACATGTTTTCTACCCTTATCTCCAGCAAGTTTATATTTAGCATTCATACGCTCAATGTTTTCCTTAGTTAACTCATGCATTTTTAAAATCAATTCAGCACGTTCTTTAGCATCAAAATTAACCTTCTCCGAAGATGGAAGAGGCAACAAATCAATAGGTGCACGAGGTAGGAAGCCATACACAATTTCAAAAGGGCACATCTTAGTAGTAGAATGCAATGAACGATTATAAGCAAATTCAATATGAGGCAAGCATTCTTCCCACATTTTCTTATTATTCTTCAAAACAGCCCTAAGCATAGTAGACAATGTTCTATTGACTACTTCAGTTTGTCCATCGGTTTGGGGTGACAAGTAGTACTAAAAGCAGTTTAGTCCCCAACTTAGCCCATAAACATCTCCAAAAGTGGCTAAGAAATTTAGTATCACGATCTGAAACAATAGTATTTGGCACACCATGCAAGCGAATAATTTCACGAAAGAACAAATCAGCAACATTAACAAAGATCATCGCTTTTATGACATGGTATAAAGTGTGCCATTTTCGAGAATCTATCCACGACAACAAATATGCTATCCTCCCTTCTTTGTTCGAGGTAAACCTAAAACAAAGTCCATAGATATATCCTCCCAAGGAACACTAGGCACGAGCAAAGGCATATATAAACCATGAGGATTGAGTCGTGACTTAGCTTTTTGGCATGTAGTGCAGCGAGCAACAAAACGCTCAACATCCCGTCTCATCTTTGGCCAAAAGAAATGTGTAGCAAGTATATCCTCCGTCTTCTTGACGCCAAAGTGTCCCATTAATCCTCCTCCATCGCCTCCTGCAACAACAAAAGACTAACAGAGCTAGCAGGAATGCATAGCTTGTTAGCACGAACACAAAACCATCATTAATAACGAACTTGTTCCATGTTCTTCCTTCTTTACAATTCTGCATTACATCTTTAAAATCAGCATCATGCACATATTGATCTTTGATGGTCTCCAAACCAAATATTTTGAAGTCAAGTTGTGAAAGCATAGTATAGCGACGAGACAAAGCATCGCAATAACATTTTCTTTACCCTTCTTGTGTTTAATGACATAAGGGAAAGTCTCAATGAATTCAACCCATTTAGCATGTCTACGATTCAGTTTAGCTTGACTTTTAATATGTTTCAAAGATTCATGATCGAATGTATAACAAATTCTTTGGGCCATAAATAATGTTGCCATGTCTCTAAAGTCCGAACAAGAGCATATAATTCTTTGTCATAAGTAGAATAGTTCAGACTAGGCCCACTTAATTTTTCAGAAAAGTATGCAACAGGTTTGCCATCTTGTAATAACACACCTCCTAATCCAATTCCACTAGCATCACATTCTAGCTCAAAAGTCTTATTAAAGTCAGGAAGTTGGAGTAAAGGAGCATGTGTCAACTTATCTTTCAATACCGTGAAGGCTTCTTCCTGTGCGGTACCCCAAACAAAAGGCACATCCTTCTTTGTAAGCTCATTGAGAGGTGCAGCAATGGTGCTAAAGTCTCTCACAAAACGCCTATAGAAACCAGCGAGTCCAAGAAAACTCCTCACTTGTGTGACCGTTTTGGGCTGCGGCCAACTCTCAATAGCTTCAATCTTGGCTTTATCAACTTCAATTCCTGTGGAGTAACAACATAGCCAAGAAAAGATACTAAATCGGTGCAAAAGGTGCACTTCCCAAGGTTACCAAACAAACGTGCATCACGAGAGCATTAAAAACATCACGTAAATGTTCCAAATGTTCTTCCAAAGATTTGCTATAAATCAGTATATCATCAAAGTAAACTACCACAAATCGTCCAATGAAAGCACGTAAAACTTCGCTCATTAATCTCATGAAAGTACTAGGTGCATTAGTTAACCCAAAAGGCATGACTAACCACTCATATAATCCAAACTTAGTTTTAAATGCTGTTTTCCATTCATCTCCCAATTTCATACGAATTTGATGGTATCCACTACATAAATCAACTTTGGAGAATATTGTAGAGCCACTCAATTCATCAAGCATATCATCTAGCCTAGGAATAGGATGACGATAACGAATAGTAATATTATTAATGCCTCTACAATCAACACACATACGCCGACGTACCATCCTTTTTAGGCACTAGTATAATAGGAACAACACAAGGACTAAGAGATTCGCGTATATAACCTTTGTCGAGCAGTTCTCGTACTTGACGATAATCTCCTTTCTCCTCTCCGGATTGGTACGGTATGGTGCACGGTTGGTAGCGATGCACCGGAATTAAGTCAATTTGATGCTCAATCCCTCGAATAGGTGGTAATCCGGTGGCACGCCTTGTGGGAAGACGTCGTGAACTCCCTGCAAAATGTTAGTGACAGCAGGGGCAAAGAGGAAGGCACGTCCTCGAATGAAAATAATGCCTCTTTGCACACAAAAGCATAGCAAACAGATTTGCTAGAATCTAGCTCATCAATATCAGATTTGGTGGCAAATAAACATGCACTTTTCAGTTTAATTTCGAAGCAACATTAGATGGTTTATTATTAGGCTTCATTTGTTGCTCAAATTCTTTTGCCACAATCTGATTTTCACTCTTATTTTCTCCTGTTTTGCTTTATTAGCTCTATTAATATCATCTTTCAAAATGGAATCAGAGTCATAGGAAGCAAAGTAATATTTTATCCTTGTGAACAAGAGTATACTGATTGTTTCTACCATGGTGTACAGAATTTTATCAAATTGCCATGGTCTACCAAGTAATAAGGAACATGCTTGCATAGGTACCACATCACAATCAACATAATCAGCATATGTAGAGATACTAAAATGCACACGAACAGACGTGTTACCTTAACCTTGCCGCTGTTGTTGAACCATTGGATGTAGTAAGGATGTGGATGTGGTCTTGTGGTGAGAGAAAGCTTCTCCACCATATCCATGCTAGCCAAGTTGTTGCAGCTCCCTCCATCTATGATGACGCTGAATAGAACGTTCCTTCACAACTCCCTTTGTATGGAACAAGTTATGCCTCTGATTTTGCTCAGCTTGTGTAACCTGCACACTCAAAACACGTTGAGCAACTAAACATTCATACCTGTCAAGATCTTCAGCAGCCATGTATTGCGTCTCAAGATCAGAATCATCTCCACCGTGTTCTTCATGTGTAATAAGAGCCAAAGTCTCTTCATCATAGTCACTAGCAGACTCATACCCACCATCCTCAAGAGCAATCATCACACGCTGAGATTGGCATTCTCTCATAAAATGTCCTCTTCCCTTACAACGACGACAAATAATATCACTTGTGTGCCCTGTTGACGCCATGGAAGAAGAAGAGCTCTGTAGGCCCAGCAGGTGTACTCTTGGCGATAGTGGTGGTTGTGCCTGCTTTCTTGTATCACGGTTGGAGGTGGCAGCCGACGGAGGTGCCGGTGTAGTAGAACGTGTGGAAGTAGATGATGCACGTGGTGTCCATGAAGAAGGTCGACCTGCAGAAAAGTTAGTCGCGCCAAGGCACATCGATCCTGCACTTCACGCTCAGCTTTACAAGCAAGATGGAATAATCGAGTGATATTATTATAATCCTTGTAGTCTAGAATGGTCTGAATCTCTCTATTTAATCCACCCGTAAAACGTGCAAGCATAGCTTCATTCTCCTCAACAATACCACATCTAATCAAGCCAGTTTGTAATTCCTGATAATATTCTTCACCGAATTTTTCCTTGTCTTAAGCGCTGCAATTTTTGAAGTAATTCACGCTGATAATATGGTGGAACCCAACGAGTACGCATAGCAGTTTTCAAAGCAGCCCAAGTAGCTGGAACAGGATATAATCTACAATGTTCGGACCACCAAACACATGCAAAGCTAGTGAAAGAACAAACAGCAGCAGAACACGTCTCTCCTCGGGATATTGTAAACATGTAAATCGTTGTTCAGTTTCTAACTCCCAAGTAAGATATATATCAGGAACATATCTACCCTCAAATGGTGGAATATTCAATTTCAGTTTAGGGAGATGGTCATGATCTCGTACTGAAGGGGAGCCGAACATTGCCATTATTTGCATGTGGACGACCTGGTGGTTGTGGTGCTGGTGGTTGCACGTAGTTCGATGTTGATCAACCTCATCCTCGTAAGCTCTAACATAATCATCCTCCCCACCGCAGCAGCAGGAGCCATGAAGTATCAACAGCAGCACCAGCAGCTTGGCCAGTGAAGAGGGACACGGAAGCTCGGCGGAGGGCTGTTTCGCGATGTGGAGGTAGTCCGTGTTGTTGTAGTAGAGGTGCGTTAGGTGCAGCCGGTGGTGGTGGTGGTAGACGCAGCGAGCAATTCATTAAACTTGTTATCGAGCTTTGTTTCAACGCCTTCTCAATGCCATCTATCTTCTCCATGGCCTCTTCAAATCTATTTAGCACATCGTCCACCTGCCCACTCATCATTTGTTGAAACTTATCATGTAGCGCTTTGTTTGTCATGTTCTCCCGGTCGGTCTAAATCGGCTTGTGATCCTGCCATGGTTAGCAGCAATAGAAACACACAAGAATATGATTCGACAGACTACTAGGAAGTGGTGGTGATGGTGTGGTGGACGAGTCACAAATCCGTCAGCAAATCTCAAATTCTTACCAGTTCTTACCAAAGAAGCGGTGATCGGCAACCGATGTAGTCAAAACTCTCAAAGCTTGGATAGAGCGATTACAGAGAGAGTCAAATACGATGTAGATGTATGTGGAGCTGGGAAGGCTTATAATATGGTAGCAAAAAGGTTAGCAATAATCAATTCAGAGATGCAAAGTTGAATAAACGCTCAACGACGGTAGATTGGTTGGTCCTAGGCTAGACCGTGCTAGAGACGCGAGCCTAGAACACTAACAAAATCACGGTGCTGCACGTAAACAAGGGAAAAGCACACTCTGGAAATTTTTTTTTTGCTTTTTTTTTTTTGCGCTGCCCTTTTTTTTTTTGCGGCTCTTTTTTTTTTGCGAAAAATCACTATAATGGCGAGTGTCTCAAAACTCTTCCCAGGTCAAACTGACAGGATGGGCACGAAATTTTTTCGACTGCCCGGACCCAAAAACTGGAAACGGGTCAAAAAAAACTTTCTATAACGGCGACTGTCTCAATACACTTAGAAACACCTAAAAATAGGATAGCCAGAAAATTTTTTGACAAGTGCGTTTTCGGAAAATTTTGGGCCTAAATGGAGGGTGGTTTCCAGACTCTTTTTTTTTCGAAACCTACTCCGGCAAGGAAACACGAATCGGAAACTAGATGGATCTCTAAAACAAACCTAATATGCAAGGAACTCGGATTGGTGGTGGTATATGGCAGCGGTGGTGGTATATGGTAGCGGTGGTGGTATATGGATACGGATTGGTGGTGGTATTTGGATACGGATTGGTGGTGGTATATGGATACGGATTGGTGGTGGTATATGGATACGGATTCAGAGCGGTGGCGGATAAGAAGGGTGGTAGATGGCAAGGCGATGATGATGGTGCGGCGGCGGCGTGACAATTTATGACCAGAACTCGAAACTCTAAAAGACTAGACTCTAAGACCAGCAACTTGACACGACGATGCAACCGCAAATTCAACAAAGCAAAAACCCTAAAAAGATTATGCAAAGGCTCAGATTGGTTCGGATATGATGAACTAACCCTAATTTTTTTTGTGGCTTTTTCGTGGACTATAGGTATGAAGAACAGACTCGATCTAAACTACGAAAAACTGTAAAATCTCACCGAGCAACCTGAAAATCTGATACCACTTGATAGAGGCAAAGGTGTCCCGATGTTTCGATGAGATGGTGGCTATCGCTTCGTGGGAGTCGACCTTGACGATCCGACTACGAACGGCGAGACGTCGCGCCTTAGCAATCGCTAAACCAACTTCCGAGGGTTATTGACCACGCCGAGCACGATCAACGACCACGAGGGCCTGTTTCTCGCGAGCAAACGAAGAACAAGCAAGAAACTGAGATTGCAATCTGGATATTGCGAATATAAGATGAAAGCTTTATTGATCAAGGTGGGGTTCTATGACGCCTTTGTCCGGTCGTTGAACACAAACGGCACGCGAAGTTGCAGCTATGGCGAACTTTTAATCTAAACAAAACCCAAGGTCTAAACGGTGCCCTAATGGCTGTATATATGGAGGAAGAGGGGGAATTTCGTGGCCCTTGGTGGAGGGGTCCAAATCAACCCTAACTCTTGTTTCCCCACACATACGGACTCTAAAAACAGCCTATACTTAAGTATTTCGAAATTACATGGGCCTGGCCCAATAATAAGGTGACGCAGCACCTAGAATAGCCTATGGACGAATATTATGAAGTGGCATCTTGTATTCCGCCCCTGGTAACAGGATCAAACAAATCAGGAGCAGGCAATGGAATAATATCACGAGTTTCAATGCTAAAAACCAGGTTGTAGGGAATAGGAATGTTAGGGTAATCTTGTGCAATAAAACAGTGGTGTTCCATGGCTGCGCGGTCTAGGTAAACCTTGGTCAGAGGGTAATCATGAAGGCGAATCTCAACATTGAAGTGAGCCGCCAAACGAGTAGCGAAAATCCCACCATGTATTTTACCCTTGGACTTATTAATGTGGAGGCGACATGCCACAATAGCTATATAATTGTTGTCGCTCTCTAGTGCACGACGTAAAACAGCAAGGTCTAGTGAACTGAGTGCACCCACCTTCTCTCTAGCAAGCAAGCATTTTGCAATGAAAATAGCAAAGTAATGAACACCAGGAAAAAGCAAGCCAGCTACAGTGATAGCTGACACCCCTCTCTCATCTCCCACTGTCAAGGTACGATAAAAGGCCTCAAACTCTGCCGGCCTAGGCTCAACTAAGCTCCCATCAGAAGGGATCATGCATATGTTACAAAAATCAGTAAGTGGTATGTGACGGGTTTCAGCATATAAACTAAACTGCACCTCAGGGGGATTATTCCTAGGAAGGAAGGTAAAACATTGAACAAAGATGTTTCTGAGGAGATGATACTATTCACATTCAGCTGCGATGAAGTCGGTGAGGCCGGCATTAGCAGCATATTGTGTGACCTCCTAAAGAATTCCAGCCTCTTCCATGAACTCGGTGTGCGGCCATTCGCACTGTCATACTCCCGCCAACATCCGAGGATGGAGATCACTGTCAGACGACTCCCCAATAACACCCTTGAACTTCGTCTTAGAAGCAAACTTCCTAAAGATGTTCATCTTTTTCCTATGAACAAATAATCTCAAATATTTAGTCCACAAAATTTTCTAAACAAAACTTCACAAAATCGATAGAAACTACTGATAGGGATACATAGAGGCCATAGCAAGAATTCAAACTACTTTGAACTCTAACAATTCAACATGCCAGCTCATCTACAGCAGCACCAAGAGTAGCTAATTATGCAAAATATAAACCACTAAAACAAAAAATAATTGGACAAACGGTGGAGTCACATACCAAGCAACAATCCCCCGAAACATTTCAGGAAAGGGAGCTTGGAGCAAAGAGATCGAAATCCGTGGGTTTGAGAGCAAGAACACGGGAGAGAGCAATCGATAATTTTTTCTGGAGGTAAGTGATGATGTCGTGTGAAGGGATAAGTGAGGGGGTCCACGTGGGGACCACAACCCACTAGGGCGCGCCCAGGTTGGTTGTGCCCACCTGGTGCACCTCCCTCTGATATTCTTTGCACCATAAATTCTTAAATATTAAAAAAAATCGTATTAAATTTTCAGAGCATTCTGAGAACTTCTATTTCGGTCATTTTTTGTTGCACGGGAAATTCAGAAAATAGACAAAACATGGCATTTTATTTTATTTAACTAATAAAAACAGAAAACAAAAGGTAGGGACAGAAGGTAGTGCTTACTAATTCATCAACTTCATACCTTTCAAAAATGCTCCATTAATAAGGTTGATCAAGTCTTATTAACAACCACTTTCGATTATCATGAAACCGAAGAACTATCGTAAATCACTAAGTTACCTCAACGGGGATATGAATGTCCCCAACAATAAGCATTTCATATTTCTTTTTGACAGTAGGTAGAGGTATTCGAATACTTCCAATAGTGATTGCCAGAGATTTTTCAACAACATTAATACCTTTCACTTGGAATTGTTTCTTCGGAAAGTGCACCGTATGCGCATTACCATTGATATGAAAAGTGACCTTGCTTTTATTGCAATCAATAACAGTCCCTGCAGTATTCAAGAAGGGTCTACCAAGGATAATCGACATGTTGTCGTCCTCGGGCATCTCAAGTATAACAAAGACAGTCAAAATAGTAACATTTGCAACAACAATGGGCACATCCTCACAAATACCAATAGGTATGGCAGTTGATTTGTCAGCCATTTGTAAAGATATTTCAGTAGGTGTGAGTTTATTCAAATCAAGTCTTTTATATAAAGAGAAAGGCATAAAACTAACACCAGCTCCTAAATCACACAAAGCAGTTTTCACATAGTTCTTTTTGATGGAGCAAGGTATAGTTGGTATTCCCGGATCTCCAAGCTTTTAGGTACTCCATCTTTAAAAGTATAATTAGCAAGCATAGTGGAGATTCCAGCTTCCGGTATTTTTCTCTTATTAGTGATGATGTCTTTCATATACTTTGCATAAGGAGGCATTTTCAAGATATCAATAAAGCGAGTACGCAAAAAGACTGGCCTCAGGATTTCAGCAAAGCGTTCAAATTCTTCATCATCTTTATTTTTAGTTGACTTATGATGAGGACATGACTACCTTGGATGAGACCAAAAATATTGCATACATGCATATTTCTCAGGTGATTTCTAGTGCAAACTATTCAATAATATATTTATGTTATCCAGGACAAAAATACTTCACAAACTTTTGTGCCATGTCTAATTGCAGGTGTATGGGACATTTGTACAATCCACATATGAAGATAAGGGAGAAAGAGATGTTTACCTGCTGTTCAAAAAGTTCTCTCACGTCACTTTTGGCCCAAGAGAAGATAGAGTCCAAGTCTCTCACGTTCGGACTCAGATTCGGACTGCACAGACATACCTGACTCAAAACGTCTATAACTTTTCATACGGACTCCAAATTGGTTGATTCTTTTTTGTTGGAAAATAGATTTCGTGCATTTTCCAACCCAATTGGAATCACCTTAAAATCCGTCCGGAGCGTTGAGTTATAGACGAAACAATCTGATGCTGCAGCAGAATCCGAGTCAAACTACAAGTCCAAAGGTGTTACGTCACCTCCGCTTGGGCCCATTGGCCTTGTACGACCTAGGGTTAGTTTTAGGCTGCCTTGGGACGTCCTCCCACCTCCTTGGCCGCCACCCTTGCTCCTATATAAGTAGATCCATCTAGTAGCTTTTTCCTTGGGATTTGTTTAGTTAAAAGTTAGCCATTGCAACTTCGTGTACTTTGTTTGTGTCCAACGACAAGACCAAGACCGCTTACGGATCCCCACTGATAGAGGCAAAGGTGTCCCGATGTTTCGATGAGATGGTGGCTATCGTTTCTGTGGGAGTCGACCTTGACGATCCGACTACGAGCGTGCGAGACGTCGCGCTTTAGCAATCGCTAAACCAACTTCCGAGGGTTATTGACCACGCCGAGCACGATCAACCGACCACGAGGGCCTGTTTCCTGCGAGCAAACGAAGAACAAGCAAGAAACTGAGATTGCAATCTGGATATTGCGAATATAAGATGAAAGCTTTATTGATCGAGGTGGGGTTCTGTGACACCTTTGTCTGGTCGTTGAACACAAACGGCACGCGAAGTTGCAGCTATGGCGAACTTTTAATCTAAACAAAACCCAAGGTCTAAACGGTGCCCTAAGGGCTGTATATATGGAGGAAGAGGGGAAATTTCGTGGCCCTTGGTGGAGGGGTCCAAATCAACCCTAACTCTTGTTTCCCCACACATACGGACTCTAAAACAGCCTATACTTAAGTATTTCGAAATTACATGGGCCTGGCCCACTAATAAGGTGACGCAGCACCTAGAATAGCCTCGGACGACATTTATGAAGTAGCATCTTGTATATTTCGTCCAAGGCTTCATGCACCCATTATGGTGGCTTCAAAGTCCTGAAATCATCACTTGTAACTCCGTTTGTTCCCCTATGCATGGCATTATCTCCATGCTTGTTCTTGCTCCAATGTCCATCCTTCTCCAAGCTAGGGCCTTCATTTGTAAGCAAAACAAATGTATCCAATTTAGGCAGCATCATATTCTCATGAACATTAGAATCATTACCAAGAAACGAAAGTACCGATAATTTAATTGGCGCATGAGCTCTAGTAATTGGTCCAAGATATGTAGCAGTAGGGGCTGTGGGTGTAACAATGGTATTGATGTCCTCATCATCCTCCCCTTCTTGAAATGAAGTCGTCCTCGACGGAAGCTCATATTCCTCACCCAAATAAGGCTTCAAATCTGCAATGTTAAAAGTGGGACTAACCCCAAAATCTGCAGGCAGCTCAAGTTTATATGCATTATCATTTATTTTCTCTAACACCTTAAATGGACCATCAACACGTGGCATTAGCTTTGATTTATGCAAATTAGGAAACCTATCTCACGCAAATGTAACCAAACAAGATCTCCAGGTGCAAAGACAACATGTTTTCTACCCTTATCTCCAGCAAGTTTATATTTAGCATTCATACGCTCAATGTTTTCCTTAGTTATCTCATGCATTTTTAAAATCAATTCAGCACGTTCTTTAGCATCAAAATTAACCTTCTCCAAGATGGAAGAGGCAACAAATCAATAGGTGCACGAGGTAGGAAGCCATACACAATTTCAAAAGGGCACATCTTAGTAGTAGAATGCAATGAACGATTATAAGCAAATTCAATATGAGGCAAGCATTCTTCCCACATTTTCTTATTATTCTTCAAAACAGCCCTAAGCATAGTAGACAATGTTCTATTGACTACTTCAGTTTGTCCATCAGTTTGGGGGTGACAAGTAGTACTAAAAGCAGTTTAGTCCCCAACTTAGCCCATAAACATCTCCAAAAGTGGCTAAGAAATTTAGTATCACGATCTGAAACAATAGTATTTGGCACACCATGCAAGCTTAATAATTTCACGAAAGAACAAATCAGCAACATTAACAGCATCATCGCTTTTATGACATGGTATAAAGTGTGCCATTTTCGAGAATCTATCCACGACAACAAATATGCTATCCTCCCTTCTTTGTTCGAGGTAAACCTAAAACAAAGTCCATAGATATATCCTCCCAAGGAACACTAGGCACAGCAAAGGCATATATAAACCATGAGGATTGAGTCGTGACTTAGCTTTTTGACATGTAGTGCAGCGAGCAACAAAACGCTCAACATCCCGCCTCATCTTTGGCCAAAAGAAATGTGTAGCAAGTATATCCTCCGCCTTCTTGACGCCAAAGTGTCCCATTAATCCTCCTCCATGCGCCTCCTGCAACAACAAAAGACTAACAGAGCTAGCAGGAATGCATAGCTTGTTAGCACGAACACAAAACCATCATTAATAACGAACTTGTTCCATGTTCTTCCTTCTTTACAATTCTGCATTACATCTTTAAAATCAGCATCATGCATATATTGATCTTTGATGGTCTCCAAACCAAATATTTTGAAGTCAAGTTGTGAAAGCATAGTATAGCGACGAGACAAAGCATCAGCAATAACATTTTCTTTACCCTTCTTGTGTTTAATGACATAAGGGAAAGTCTCAATGAATTCAACCCATTTAGCATGTCTACGATTCAGTTTAGCTTGACTTTTAATATGTTTCAAAGATTCATGATCAGAATGTATAACAAATTCTTTGGGCCATAAATAATGTTGCCATGTCTCTAAAGTCCTAACAAGAGCATATAATTCTTTGTCATAAGTAGAATAGTTCAGACTAGGCCCACTCAATTTTTCAGAAAAGTATGCAACAGGTTTGCCATCTTGTAATAACACACCTCCTAATCCAATTCCACTAGCATCACATTCAAGCTCAAAAGTCTTATTAAAGTCAGGAAGTTGGAGTAAAGGAGCATGTGTCAACTTATCTTTCAATACCGTGAAGGCTTCTTCCATGCGGTACCCCAAACAAAAGGCACATCCTTCTTTGTAAGCTCATTGAGAGGTGCAGCAATGGTGCTAAAGTCTCTCACAAAACGCCTATAGAAACCAGCGAGTCCAAGAAAACTCCTCACTTGTGTGACCGCTTTGGGCTGCGCCAACTCTCAATAGCTTCAATCTTGGCTTTATCAACTTCAATTCCTCGTGGAGTAACAACATAGCCAAGAAAAGATACTCGGTCGGTGCAAAAGGTGCACTTCCCAAGGTTACCAAACAAACGTGCATCACGAGAGCATTAAAAACAGCACGTAAATGTTCCAAATGTTCTTCCAAAGATTTGCTATAAATCAGTATATCATCAAAGTAAACTACCACAAATCGTCCAATGAAAGCACGTAAAACTTCGCTCATTAATCTCATGAAAGTACTAGGTGCATTAGTTAACCCAAAAGGCATGACTAACCACTCATATAATCCAAACTTAGTTTTAAATGCTGTTTTCCATTCATCTCCCAATTTCATACGAATTTGATGGTATCCACTACGCAAATCAACTTTGGAGAATATTGTAGAGCCACTCAATTCATCAAGCATATCATCTAGCCTAGGAATAGGATGACGATAACTAATAGTAATATTATTAATGCCTCTACAATCAACACACATACGCCGACGTACCATCCTTTTTAGGCACTAGTATAATAGGAACAGCACAAGGACTAAGAGATTCGCGATATAACCTTTGTCGAGCAGCTCCTGTACTTGACGATAATCTCCTTCATCTCCTCCGGATTGGTACGGTATGGTGCGCGGTTGGGTAGCGATGCACCGGAATTAAGTCAATTTGATGCTCAATCCTCGAATAGGTGGTAATCCCGTGGCACGCCTTGTGGGAAGACGTCCGAACTCCCCTGCAAAATGTTAGTGACAGCAGGGGCAAAGAGGAAGGCACGTCCTCGAATGAAAATAATGCCTCTTTGCACACAAAAGCATAGCAAACAGATTTGCTAGAATCTAGCTCATCAATATCAGATTTGGTGGCAAATAAACATGCACTTTTCAGTTTAATTTCAGAAGCAACATTAGATGGTTTATTATTAGGCTTCATTTGTTGCTCAAATTCTTTTGCCACAATCTGATTTTCACTCTTATTTTTCTCCTGTTTTGCTTTATTAGCTCTATTAATATCATCTTTCAAAATGGAATCAGGAGTCATAGGAAGCAAAGTAATATTTTTATCCTTGTGAACAAGAGTATACTGATTGTTTCTACCATGGTGTACAGAATTTTTATCAAATTGCCATGGTCTACCAAGTAATAAGGAACATGCTTGCATAGGTACCACATCACAATCAACATAATCAGCATATGTAGAGATACTAAAATACACACTAACAGTACGTGTTACCTTAACCTTGCCGCTGTTGTTGAACCATTGGATGTAGTAAGGATGTGGATGTGGTCTTGTGGTGAGAGAAAGCTTCTCCACCATATCCATGCTAGCCAAGTTGTTGCAGCTCCCTCCATCTATGATGACGCGAATAGAACGTTCCTTCACAACTCCCTTTGTATGGAACAAGTTATGCCTCTGATTTTGCTCAGCTTGTGTAACCTGCACACTCAAAACACGTTGAGCAACTAAACATTCATACCTGTCAAGATCTTCAGCAGCCATGTATTGCGCCTCAGATCGTAATCATCTCCACCGTGTTCTTCATGTGTAATAAGAGCCAAAGTCTCTTCATCATAGTCACTAGCGACTCATACCCACCATCCTCAAGAGCAATCATCACACGCTGAGATGTGCATTCTCTCGTAAAATGTCCTCTTCCCTTACAACGACGACAAATAATATCACTTGTGTGCCCTGTTGACGCCATGGAAGAAGAAGAGCTCTGTAGGCCCAAGCAGTGTACTCTTGGCGATAGTGGTGGTTGTGCTCGCTTGTATCACGGTTGGAGGTGGCAGCCGATGGAGGTGCCGTGTAGTAGAACGGTGGAAGTAGATGATGCACGTGGTGTCCATGATGAAGGTCGACCTGCAGAAAAGTTAGTCCGCGCCAAGGCCTGCCGATCCGATCCTGACTTCACGCTCAGCTTTACAAGCAAGATGGAATAATCGAGTGATATTATTATAATCCTTGTAGTCTAGAATGGTCTGAATCTCTATTTAATCCACCCGAAAACGTGCAAGCATAGCTTCATTCTCCTCAACAATACCACATCTAATCAAGCCAGTTTGTAATTCCCGATAATATTCTTCACCGAATTTTTCCTTGTCTTAAGCGCTGCAATTTTGAAGTAATTCACGTTGATAATATGGTGGAACCCAACGAGCACGCATAGCAGTTTTCAAAGCAGCCCAAGTAGCTGGAACAGGATATAATCTACAATGTTCAGACCACCAAACACATGCAAAGCTAGTGAAAGCACAAACAGCAAAGCAGAACACGCTCTCCTCGTGATATTGTAAACATGTAAATCGTTGTTCAGTTTCTAACTCCCAAGTAAGATATATATCAGAACATATCTACCCTCAAATGGTGGAATATTCAATTTCAGTTTAGGGAGATGGTCATGATCTTGCACCAAGGGGAGCCCAACATTGCCATTATTTGCATGTGGACGACCGGTGGTTGTGGTGCTGGTGGTTGCACGTAGTTCGATGTTGATCAACCTCATCCTCATAAGCTCTCACATAATCATCCTCCCCACCGCAGCAGCAGGAGCCATGTATATCAACAAAGCAGCACCAAAGCAGCTTGGCCAGTGAAGAGGGACACGGAAGCTCGGCGGAGGGCTGTTTCGCGATGTGGAGGTAGTCCATGTTGTTGTAGTAGAGGTGCGTTAGGTGCAGCCGGTGGTGGTGGTGGTAGACGCGAGCAATTCATTAAACTTGTTATCGAGCTTTGTTTCAACGCCTTCTCAATGCCATCTATCTTCTCCATGGCCTCTTCAAATCTATTTAGCACATCGTCCACCTGCCCACTCATCATTTGTTGAAACTTATCATGTAGCGCTTTGTTTGTCATGTTCTCCTAGTCAGTCTCTGCGGCTTGTGATCCTGCCATGGTTAGCAGCAATAGAAACACACAAGAATATGATTCGATGACTACTAGGAAGTGGTGGTGGTGGTGTGGTGGACAGTCACAACCGTCAAGCAAATCTCAAATTCTTACCAGTTCTTACCCAAAGAAGAAGCGGTGATCGGCAACCGATGTAGTCAAAACTCTCAAAGCTTGGATAGAGCGATTACTGTGGAGAGTCAAACGCACGATGTAGATGTATGTGGAGCTGGGAAGGCTTATAATATGGTAGCAAAAGGGTCAGCAATAATCAATTCAGAGATGCAAAGTTGAATAAACGCTCAACGACGCAGATCAGGTTGGTCCTAGGCTAGACCGTGCTAGAGACGCGAGCCTAGAACACTAACAAAATCACGGCGCTGCACGGAAACAACGGAAAAGCACACTGAATAAATTTTTTTTTTTTTTTTTTTTGCGCTTTTTTTTTTTTTTTTTTTTTTTTTTGCGAAAAATCACTATAATGGCGAGTGTCTCAAAACTCTTCCTGTGTCAAACCGACAGGATGGGCACGAAATTTTTTCGACCAAAATTTTTTTTTTTCGCCGGACCCAAAACCTGAAACGGGTCAAAAAACTTTCTATAATGGCGATCGTCTCAATACGCTTAGAAACACCTAAAATAGGATAGCCAGAAAATTTTTCGACAAGTGTGCTGAAAATTTTGGGCCTAAACGGAGGGTGGTTTCCGAAACCTACTCCGGCAAGGAAAACACAAATCGGAAACTAGATGGATCTCGAAAACAAACCTAATATGAGAAGAACTCGGATTGGTAGTGGATATATGGTGGTGATATATGGCAGCGGTGGTGGTATATGGTAGCGGTGGTGGTATATGGATATGGATTCAGAGCGGTGGCGGATAAGCAATGGTGGTAGATGGCAAGGCGATGAGGATGGTGCGGCGGCGTGACAACTTATGATCGTAACTCAAACTCTAAAAGACTAGACTCTAAGACCAGAACTTGACACGACGATGCAACCGCAAATTCAACAAAGCAAAACCCTAAAAAGATTATGCAAAGGCTCGATTGGTTCGGATATGATGAACTAACCCTATATTTTTGTTTGGCTTTTTCGTGGACTTTAGGTATGAAGAACAGATTCGATCTAATCTACGAAAAACTGTAAAATCTCACCGAGCAACCTGAAAATCTGATACCACTTGATAGAGGCAAAGGTGTCCCGATGTTTCGATGAGATGGTGGCTATCGCTTCGTGGGAGTCGACCTTGACGATCCGACTACGAACGCGGCGAGACGTCGCTACTTAGCAATCGCTAAACCAACTTCCGAGGGTTATTGACCACGCCGAGCACGATCAACTCGACCACGAGGGCCTGCTTCCCGCGAGCAAACGAAGAACAAGCAAGAAACTGAGATTGCAATCTGGATATTGCGAATATAAGATGAAAGCTTTATTGATCGAGGTGGGGTTCGTGGACGCCTTTGTCCGGTCGTTGAACACAAACGGCACGCGGGTTGCAGCTATGGCGAACTTTTAATCTAAACAAAACCCAAGGTCTAAACGGTGCCCTAAGGGCTGTATATATGGAGGAAGAGGGGGAAATTTCGTGGCCCTTGGTGGAGGGGTCCAAATCAACCCTAACTCTTGTTTCCCACACATACGGACTCTAAAAACAGCCTATACTTAAGTATTTCGAAATTACATGGGCCTGGCCCACTAATAAGGTGACGAGCACCTAGAATAGCCTCGGACGACATTTATGAAGTAGCATCTTGTATATTTCGTCCAAGGCTTCATGCACCCATTATGGTGGCTTCAAAGTCCTGAAATCATCACTTGTAACTCCGTTTGTTCCCCTTGCGCATGGCATTATCTCCATGCTTGTTCTTGCTCCAATGTCCATCCTTCTCCAAGCTAGGGCCTTCATTTGTAAGCAAAACAAATGTATCCAATTTAGGCAGCATCATATTCTCATGAACATTAGAATCATTACCAAGAAACGAAAGTACCTGATAATTTAATTGGCGTGCGCGAGCTCTAGTAATTGGTCCAGTATATGTAGCAGTAGGGGCTGTGGGTGTAACAATGGTATTGATGTCCTCATCACTCACCATTATCAATACTTCATATATATTCGCAATATTCAGATTGCTTTATCATATTCTTGCTTGTTCTTCGATTGCTTGCAGGAATAGACCTTCGTGGTCAGGTTCATCGTGCTCCAGCGTGGTCAATAACCTCTCGGAGTTGGTTTAGCGATTGCTAAGGCGCAACGTCGTGCACGTTTGTAGTCGGATCGTCAAAGTCGTCTCCACCAAATCGATAGTTATCATCTCATCGAAAGATCGGGACACCCTCGCCTCTATCAAGTGGTATCAGTTTTCAGGTTGCTTGGTGAGAATTTCCAATTATCCCTAGATTAGATTTATTTTCTTACCTATTGTCCAAGAAAAAGCCACAAAAAAAAGTTAGATCTATTCATCCTTTGTCCAAGCCAGTCTGAGCCTTTGCAGTTTTCTTTCCATTGTTTGCATTATTGAATTATCGGTTGCATCGTCGTGTCGAGTTGCTGGTCTTAGTGTCTAGTTCGTTTAGAGTTTCGAGTTCTGTTCACATTAGTCACGCCGCCGCTGCATCGTTATCCCTTCCGTTGGTCACCATCCATCCATCAATTTCCACCACGTGCTACCCACCGTTCATTGTCATAACCATAGTTGAGATCGTTCACATCTTCGCCTGATCCAATCTGCATCTTATCCAGTTTGTCTTGGAAAGAGGAAAAAAAAAGATAGAGAAAAAAAAGAGAGAAATAAGGAAAAAAAAAGAAAAAGAGAGAGAAGAAAAAGAAAAAAAAGCGTGAGAAAAAAAAAGAGGAAAAAAAAACCCGGATCTATCTAGAATCAATCTCGTACCTGAATTCGGATTGGAATCTGTTTTGCGCACTGTTCAGTAAAACAGGTGTATCTTCCTCATACGAAGTCCGTTTTGACTCCGTGAGTACTCAAATTAAAGCTAGAGACGAGGCGCATCTAAATAGTTGCAGAAGCTAGTTCAATATTTGACACCTCAAAATCGGCTTCTAAATAGGTGTTTTTGCCCTCTGAAGTTCGTGAACACAGCTTGTTCCAATTTTTCAGGCCAGTTTTAGAATTCTTTGACTCCTCATATCAACTCGGAATTGAGTGATTCTTTTGCATTGGAAAGCTTGAGTTAGTAGCATTCTTTGAAAGAATTTATCAGAAAATTGGCTCAAACTTTTCAAGAGGAGAGTTGAGAGAGAGTTGTTGTATGTCCTGCTTGGCAGTTGTTTTTCATCATTATCTTCACCTTTGCCCAGGATCTTCACTTATATCTTGCTGTCAAGAGCTACTTAGTATCCTTCATTGATGCTAGTTGTGCTATGCCGTGACCTCATTAGTGTTCTAGGCTTGCGTCTCTAGTCCGGTCTAGCCTAGGACCAGCACAAGATCGTCGTTGAGCGCTTATTCAACATTGCATCTTTGAATTGATTATTGCTAATCTTTTGCTACCATATATAGCCAACCCAGCTCCACATATTTCTACACCGTATACGTGACGCTCCCCGGCAATCGCTTTACTCAATATTCGAGTTACTTGACACCGCTGGTTGCCGATCACCTTTCGCTGCATGGTAAGAACTTGTAAGACATTGATATTTGCTTTATCGTGAGCGCTTTTACCACCACATCCTAGTAGTTATAGGAACATTATTTTTGGATTTTGTTTCTTGTTCTACTAATCATGACAGGATCCAGAGTCAATTCATGGGCTTTGTCGATCATGGAGACATGCCACCACCTATGCAAATACCACAACCGTCACGAGAGGTGCACAAACATCCAAATGCACATGATCAGGTTCATGTTTCTATACCACCATTTAATGGTCGTTTTAGACCTCCTTTATATATTGAATGGGAGTTAGACATAAATAATATATTTGCTTCCCATAATTTTGATGAACGTAAAAAGTTATGGTTGCGGTTGGTTCTTTCACTGGTTATGCTCTAGTTTGGTGGAGTGAATATTGTCGGTTACACCCTGATTATGTACCTAATACTTGGGATGATTTAAAACATGTCATGAGAGATAGATTAAATCGATGTTTATTATACTGTGGCATGATTAAAAACTGGAACATTTAAAACAAGGTAGTGACACCGTAACAAAATATTATGATGATTTACAAACTACCTTGTTGCACTCATTTTAGAAGAAAGTGAAGAAGATTTTATGGATAGATTTTGGGAGGATTAAACCATAATATTCAGGAGATACTAATTCATGAAGAGTGTTATCCTATGGACCATTTGTTTCGCCTTGCTTGCAAAGCTGAACAGGAAATAAAACGACGTGTTGCCCACAAGGAGAACAAGCGCACGGTGCACATTCCAACTGTTGATACAGATGTTTATTCAACTACTAGGCGTATTTATGACAACCACATCCGTTATTGCGAGGACTACATCATCTCCACCATGTGACACATCACCATCGAGAGTGCCTGCATCATCTGAGTTGACTATAAGAGGTAATGACAAAGGTACAGATTTTCCACTTTTACATGAGAATGATGCATGCCTAGTTAACTTGAATACATCATGTGTTGAGCTACCCACTACTTTGATCACACCACCTATTTTAGAGGATTATATTGATAATTTGACTTTGCCATGTGATCAAACAACTGAAATACCAACAATTTTGAGAGCACCCATTGAATTAACTATTGATGCAAAAGAATCAATGTTTAATCATTTTGATACGACCTCTAATCTTGGTGATGATTCTGTGTCGAATGACTCATTGCATGTTTGCTTATCTAAGCATGTTGTAGCATGTAAATTTGATTCAAATAAGGTTTATTCACCAATGTTGGGATGGTTTAATGATGAACATTGTCAATCTCTTGAAATAAATAAGAGCTTCACTTATATGTGCAAACTGAGTTGCAGTATTTTCAAGCCTTCTAGTTCTTGTGCTAATTTGTTGGCTTTAGATTTTATGAACTATGCAAGTTACTCATCTATTCATGTGTCATATATGCAAAAATCAAGGGAAGTAAAATGGATGACGATACATATACAACATGTACACCTTGTCTCTTTTGTTAGCCACATTTCAGATTAAGCAACGCCGAGGACGGCTTTGTTTTCAAAAAGGGAGGATGATGAGGACATGACTACCTTGGATGAGACCAAAATATTGCATACATGCATATTTCTCAGGTGATTTCTAGTGCAAACTATTCAATAATATATTTATGTTATCCAGACAAAAATACTTCACAAACTTTTGTGCCATGTCTAATTGCAGGTGTATGGGACATTTGTACAACCCACATATGAAGATAAGGAGAAAGAGATGTTTACCTGCTGTTCAAAAGTTCTCTCACGTCACTTTTGGCCCAAGAGAAGATAGAGTCCAAGTCTCTCACGTTCGGACTCAGATTCGGACTGCATGCAGACATACCTGACTCAAAACGTCTATAACTTTTTCATACGGACTCCAAATTGGTTGATTCTTTTTGTTGGAAAATAGATTTCGTGCATTTTCCAACCCAATTGGAATCACCTTAAAATCTGTCCGAGCGTTGAGTTATAGACGAAACAATCTGATGCTGCAGCAGAATCCGAGTCAAACTACAAGTCCAAAGGTGTTACGTCACCTCCGCTTGGGCCCATTGGCCTTGTATGACCTAGGGTTAGTTTTAGGCTGCCTTGGGACGTCCTCCCACCTCCTTGGCCGCCACCCTTGCTCCTATATAAGTAGATCCATCTAGTAGCTTTTTCCTTGGGATTTGTTTAGTTAAAAGTTAGCCATTGCAACCGTGTACTTTGTTTGTGTCCAACGACCAGACCAAGACCGCTTACGGATCCCCACCATTATCAATACTTCATATATATTCGCAATATTCAGATTGCTTTATCATATTCTTGCTTGTTCTTCGATTGCTTGCAGGAATAGACCTTCGTGGTCGTTGATCGTGCTCAGCGTGGTCAATAACCTCTCGGAGTTGGTTTAGCGATTGCTAAGGCGCAACGTCGTGCACGTTTGTAGTCGGATCGTCAAAGTCGTCTCCACCAAATCGATAGTTATCATCTCATTGAAAGATCGGGACACCCTCGCCTCTATCAACTTAGGTGGAAAGGGCATAGGTTTGTGAACCCACGGTTCTCTTTCTTTACTCTGTTTTCTAGCAATGAAGTCTCTTTTGTCATATCTTGTATTCATAGTTTGTGGGTTATCAAGATCAACTGGTGGGTCTATCTCAACATCATTTTCTGGCTCTTTATTATTTATTTTAGTATTTTCATGAACCTCATCATTATCTTTTTCATTATCAGAAGGTGAGTGTTCATTACTAGATTGAGTTTCAGCATTAGAGATAGAAACTTCATTATCATTATTAGGAGGTTTTTCTGCTTCAGGTTTACTAGAAGCATGCAAAGTCCTATCATTTTTCTTTTTTCTTCTTTTTAGAAGGACTAGGTGCACTAGTGTTATTTCTTTGTGAGTCTTGTTCAATTCTTTTTGGGAGTCCCTTAGGATAAAGTGGTTTCTGAGTCATTTTACCTCCTCTAGTTGCAACTTTAATAGCAAAGTCATGTATATTGTTATTCACTTCATCAAGCAACTCCCTTTGAGATTTAGCAACTTGTTCTAACTGGATTTGAACCATAGAAGCATGTTTTCCAACACCTCTAACATCATTTGAGATTCTAAATAACAAGTCACTCAAGCGAGCAATCATATCAGAATTGTATTTCAATTGTTTCATAACATTTACATTGAAGTGATCTTGTTTTCTAATATAGTTTTCAAACTGATAAAGGCATTGGCTAGGGTGGCTACTGTGAGGATTGTCATTATCGTTGAACTTCATTAGAGAATTTACCTCTACCACCATGGGTGGTGCTGGTGTATTAAGCCCATGTATTTCTTCAATAGGAGGTAAATTTTAACATCCTCAGCTTTAATACCTTTTTCGTTCAAAGATTTCTTTTCCTCTTGCATATCTCCAGGACTGAGATATAATATACCCCTCTTGTTCGGAGCGGGTTTAGCCCGTGGTTCAGGAAGAGTCCAATCATCATAATTTTTCAATATATTATTCAATAATACGCCAGCTTGTCCAATAGTTCGTTCCCTGAAAATACAACTAGCACAACTACCTAGGAAGTCTCTAGAAGCATCGGTTAGTCCCTTATAGAAGATCTCAAGTATTTCATTTTTCTAAAGAGGATGATCAGGCAAAGCATTAAGTAACTGGCAAAGCCTCCCCCAAGCTTGTGGGATACTCTCTTCTTTAATTTGCACAAAGTTAAATATTTCCTGTAAAGCAGCTTGTTTCTTATGAGCAAGAAAGTATTTTTCAGAGATGTAATATATCATATGCTAGGGACTACGCACACAACCAGGAGCAAGAGTATTGTACCAAGCTTTAGCATCACCCTTTGATGAGAAAGGAAATAATTTGAGAATAAAGTAACAGCGAGTCTTCTCATCATGAGAAAAAGGGTGGCTATGTCATTCAACTTAGTAAGATGTGCCACAACAGTTTCAGTTTCATAACCATGGAAAGGATCAGATTCAACCAAAGTAATTAACTCTGGGTCGACAGAGAATTCATAATCCTTATCATCAATAAAGATAGGTGAAGTAGCAAACTTAAGATCATATTTCATTCTAGCATTCAGAGATTTTTCTTTATACTTGCATAATAATTTCTCTGGATCATCTCTATCCTTACAAGCAAGAATATATCTAGTTGTCTCCTCATTCATAACATAACCTTCCGGTACCTTAGGCAATTCATATCTAGAAAGGCTAGTTCTAGCTCGTGTCTCAGGAGTTTCAATTTCAAGCTCATCATCAGATTCAACAACATCATGTTGTATTACTCTAGCAATTTGTTCATCAGGAAAATCAACAAGTGGCACATCATTATCATCAAGCAAGGTACTAGCATCATGATAAGCATCATTCATAGTAGAAGTAGCATCATCAATAACTTGCGACATATCAGGATTAATAGCATGTGGTGTTGTTGCAAGTTTACTTATAACAGAAGGTGAATCTAAAGCAGAAGTGGATGGTAGTTCCTTACCTCCCCTTGTCTTAGAGGGATAAATCTTAGTCTTAGCATCCTTCAGATTCTTCATAGTGATAAATGGATAATAATCCCAAGTGACTGAACAAATATAGCTATGCTCCCCAGCAACGGCGCCAGAAAAAGGTGTTGATAACCCACAAGTATAGGGGATCGCAACAGTTTTCGAGGGTAAAGTATTCAACCAAAATTTATAGATTCGACACAAGGGGAGACAAAGAATATTTGAAGGTATTAGCAACTGAGTTGTCAATTCAACCACACCTGAAGATTAATTATCTGCAGCAATAGCAAAGTAATATGATAGTTTTGATAATAGTGACAACAACAATGGTAACGATAACAGTGATAGAAGTAATTTTGTAGCAAGTGCAACAGTAACAATAGCAGTAGTAACTTAGCAAGAACAATACAAGATAAATTCATAGGCATTGGATCGGTGACTTGTTGGATGATATTCATCATGAGACAGTTATAACCTAGGGCGATACGGCACTTGCTCCAGTTCATAAATATAATGTAGGCATGTATTCCGTAAATAGTCATACATGCTTATGGAAAGAACTTGCATGACATCTTTTGTCCTACCCTCCTATGGCAGAGGGGTCCATATTGGAAACTAAGGGATATTAAGGCCTCCTCTAATAGAGAACCGGAACAAAGCATTAACACACGATGAATACATGAACTCCTCAAACTACTGTCATCACCGGGAGTGGTCCCGACTATTGTAACTCCGAGGTTGCCGGATCATAACACGTAGTAGGTGACTATAACTTGCAAGATCGGATCTAAACCATGGATATAATGGTGATAACATAAATGGTTCAGATCTGAATTCATGGCACCCATGCCCAAAGTGACAAGCATTAAGCATGGCAAAGTCATAGCAACATCAATCTCGGAACATAGTGGATACTAGGGATCAAGCCCTATCAAAACTAACTCGATTACATGATGAATCTCATCCAACTCCTCACCGACCAACGAGCCTATGAAGGAATTACTCACTCCCGGTGGGGAGCATCATGGAATTGGCGATGGAGAAGGGTTGGTGGTGACGAAGAACGAAGATCCCCCTCTCCAGAGCCCCAAGGGGACTCCAGATCTGGCCTCCCAATGAAGAACAGGAGGTGATGGTGGCTCCATCTCATGGATCGCGATAATTCATTCTCCATGTTTTTTCTGGAAAATAGTTATAGCGTCGGTTTCAGGGTCTGAGGGGCCACCAGGTGGGAACAACCCACCTGGGTGCACCAGGAGGGGGGCGCTCCCTAGTGGATTGTGCCCACCCAGGTGCCCCCCTCTGGTGGATCTTGGCTCCAGAAATTCTCTTTATTGGTACAAAAATTCCTCGCAAAGTTTCATTCCATTCCGAGAAATTTTATTTCTACACAAAATAACACCAAGGTAGTTCTGCTAAAAATAGCGTCAGTCCGGGTTTAGTTTCATTCAAATCATGCAAATTAGAGTCCAAATCAAGAGGAAAAGCGTTAGGAAAAGTAGATATGTTGCAGATGTATTAGTGCACTTCCCATGCAGGCCGCGTGCGCGGGAAACCGACTGCCACCCGCGGTTCAGGAACACATTGCCAGCAGTGATGACTTCAACATCCACCCATGAGGCCTTGCTGCAGCAGCGTCGGCCTACAGCCAGAGGCCACCAGGCCCTCTGATAGAGGCGAGGGTCCCGATCTTTTGATGAGATGACAACTATTGATTTGGTGGAGTCGACTTTGACGATCCGACTACAAACGTGCACGACGTTGCGCCTTAGCAATCGCTAAACCAATCTCCTGAGGTTACTGACGATGCCGGAAGCACGATCAGCCTGACCACGAAGGTCTATTCCTGCAAGCAATCGAAGAACGAGCAAGAATATGATAAAGCAATCTGAATATTGCGAATATATATGAAGTATTGATAATGGTGGGGATCCGTAAGCGGTCTTGGTCTGGTCGTTGGACACAAACGAAGTACACGAAGTTGCAATGGCTAACTTTTAACTAAACAAATCCCAAGGAAAAACCTACTAGATGGATCTACTTATATAGGAGCAAGGGTTGGCGGCCAAGGAGGTGGGAGGACGTCCCAAGGCAGCCTAAAACTAACCCTAGGTCGTACAAGGCCAATGGGCCCAAGTGGAGGTGACGTAGCACCTTTGGACTTGTAGTTTGACTCGGATTCTCCAAAGCATCAGATTGTTTCGTCCATAACTCAACGCTCCGGACGGATTTTAAGGTGATCCCAATTGGGTTGGAAAATGCACGAAATCTATTTTCCAACAAAAAGAATCAACCAATTTGGAGTCCGTATGAAAAAGTTATTGACGTTTTGAGTCGTATGTGCATGCAGTCCGAATCTGAGTCCAGCACCGTGAGAGACTTGGACTCTATCTTCTCTTGGGCCAAAAGTGACGTGAGAGAACTTTTGAATAGCAGGTAAACATCTCTTTCTCCCTTATCTTCATATGTGGATTGTACAAATGTCCCATACACCTGCAATTAGACATGGCACAAAAGTTTGTGAAGTATTTTTGTCCTGGATGACATAAATAAATTATTGCATAGTTTGCATTAGAAATCACCTCACAAATATACATGTATGCAATATTTTTAGTCGTATCCAAGGTAATCATGTCCTCATCACCCTCCGGCTGAAAGTGTACTCGCGAAGGAGTGCGAAAGCTAGAACCAGATGCCCGCTGGCCTCTCCGACCACATGACGAATTCCGGAGGTGCGTTGGCTGAGTGGGAGCATGCTCGTTGCGGCCGGGCGATCGCCTCGCACCTCCCCCCATCGCCGAGGTCGCCCTGTCCATGACAGCCCCTGCCGCGAGAAGAAGCTCCACCGCGGCTGCCGGAGGCAACGCCGGCCGTTGAAGAAGCACGCCCACGCCCCCGAGGGTCGCCGTGGGAGTCGCCGCGTGCTTTCGGGGCTGCCTGCGGCCTCTCTTGGGCGGCGGCGATCCCGGGCCCTCCTTGGGGGCCTTCCCCTTCTCCGCTGTGGAAAACTTCCTCATCGGCGCCATGGGTGTTTCGGCAAGATGGCAATACAAGGAGGAAGAAGGAGGAGCAAGCAGCGAGAAGACGGAGATGAAAAGGGGTCTCCGCCCGCCATTTATAGCTATAGGGAGGCCAACCGCCGGCCTCCATGATCCCCAGTAATGATGATCTTTTTGCATGTAATAGGCTGTGGTCAAGTTGAATGGTTGCCGAGGCAGCATGGAGAAGCGGAGACGCCCACGTCCCATCAAGCATCACACGTCGACTCGGTCCGCTGGCGAATTGGGCCCACGACGCTTTGCTCTTGCCCTTTGGCTGCAACTCGAAGCCAAGTCCGAGCGCACCTTGGACCCAGGGGCTACTGTCGGCGTTCTGGGAACCAGGGTACCCGGACTTGCCTGCCTGCGGCCCATAGCATGGCTCCATCAATGGCCTGGTACGACCCATCTTCAACATCGACAAAGCAAGACCCTCGCAGGGGCCAAGCCTCGTGATGGGAACACCGCCAAGACCTCGAGAGAGAGCGGCCTCCCTAGGCTGGATCATGAGGAGCGGAGATTCCTATGCAGGCGCCCACCTCATGAGGTTAAGGTGACGCAAGCCATGATGACCGTGGCCAGGCGGGCACCAGCGAGCGCAGTACAGCCGGTTTCCCCTTTGCTGCTAAGGAGGCAAGCGTAGGCGCGGAGTCCTGAGGAATCAACCAAAGGTTTCCATTTCCGTGCTACAAGACCAAGACCGCCAGGACGGCGGGACGGAGGTCATTGCCGAGACCACCATGGCGTCACGCCCAGAAGCTTTGCAGGCGAAGACCACCTTTCGTCAGGATAAGATGTACTATTTATCTCCCTTCAAGCTTGACCGTGCGGAAAACAGAATAGGTGATCATCTGTCAAAGTGTATTGTGCAAAAGCTTCCTGTGGAACTAGGAACTTTTGTTCTCCATCTTGCTCACTCTCCGTATCCGCAGCAACAATGTCCCCGAAAAGGATAAAGATGGACTCTGGTAAGCCTCTCCCGGTAGAGCCTCCCGGGTCTCCTGGCAGGGACCCTGCCGGAGACAACTCCTCATCACTTGCTGGACCGCACCCTCCAGCCGGGCTAATGGTCCCCGCGAACGAAGAACGTGCCCCCGCAGATCAGGAGGTGCCGCTAGTCCTTGTTGCCGAGCCCCAGGCTCCAATTTGGGCAAGGCACATAGTCCATTTCCTCCAAACCAGATGGTCAAGAGGAAGCTGAAAGAGTAGCCCGAAGGGCCAGTATGTATCAGTTTGTTGATGACACTCTATATAGAAGGAGGCCCGACGGTGTGAAATTGAAGTGTATCTGCCGGGAAGAAGGAAAGGAACTGTTGGCTGAAATACACAGAGGCATGTGCAACGCCCACATTGGATCAAGGGCATTAGTTGGGAAAGCATTCCGGCAAGGATTGTATTGGCCCATAGCCCTCCAAGATGCGGTCGAGGTAGTCACCAAGTGTGAAACCTGCCAGTTCCATTCCAAGAACATCCATCTGCCTGCACAAGCACTTCAGACAATCCTTTTGTTATCGCCGGTTTTGGTCTGGGGGCTCGATATCCTCGGCCCTTTCCCCCGAGCTGCCCGGGGCTTTGAATTCTTATTCGTTGCCATTGACAAGTTTACAAAGTGGCTGGAAGTAGCTGCCGTGAGAAAGGTGACTGCTTAGTCAGCTATCAAGTTCTTGAAAGATTTGGTGTGCCGCTTCGGGGTCCCTGCCCGGATAGTCACCGACAATGGCACCCAATTCACGAGTCGCGCCTTCATCCAATATGTTCGTGCCCTTGGAAGCAAGATCTCATTCGCCTTTGTTGGACATCTGATGAGGACATCAATACCATTGTTACACCCACAGCCCCTACTGCTACATATACTGGACCAATTACTAGAGCTCGCGCACGCCAATTAAATTATCAGGTACTTTCGTTTCTTGGTAATGATTCTAATGTTCATGAGAATATGATGCTTCCTAAATTGGATACATTTGTTTTGCTTACAAATGAAGGCCCTAGCTTGGAGAAGGATGGACATTGGAGCAAGAACAAGCATGGAGATAATGCCATGTACAAGGGGAACAAGAACGGAGTTACAAGTGATGATTTCAGGACTTTGAAGCCACCATAATGGGTGCATGAAGCCTTGGACGAAATATACAAGATGCTACTTCATAAATGTCGTCCCGAGGCTATTCTAGGTGCTGCGTCACCTTATTAGTGGGACAGGCCCTTGTAATTTCGAAATACACAAGTATAGGCTATTTTTAGAGTCCGTATGTGGGGAAACAAGAGATAGGGTTGATTTGGACCCCTCCACCAAGGTCCACGAAATCCCCCCTTCCTCCATATATACAGCCCTTAGGGCACCGCTTAGACCTTGGGTTTTGTTTAGATTAAAAGTTCGCCATAGCTGCAACTTCGCGCATTTCGCTTGTGTTCAACGACTGGACAAAGCGCCACAGTAACCCCACCTTGATCAATAAAGCTTTCATCTTATATTTGCAATATCCAGATTGCAATCTCAGTTTCTTGCTTGTTCTTCGCTTGCTCGCAGGAAACAGACCCTCGTGGTCGTTGATCGTGCTCGGCGTGGTCAATAACCTCTCGGAGTTGGTTTAGCGATTGCTAAGGCGCGACGTCCTCAAGACGTCAGTAGTCGGATCGTCAAAGTCGACTTCCTCCAAAGCGAAAACCAACATCTCATCGAAAGACGGGACACCTTTGCCTCTATCAAGTGGTATCAGATTTTCAGGTTGCTCGGTGAGATTTTACAGTTTTCCGTAGTTTAGATCGAGTCTGTTCTTCATACCTATAGTCCATGAAAAAGCCACACAAAAAAAATTAGGGTTAGTTCATCATATCCGAACCAATCTGAGCCTTTGCATAATCTTTTTAGGGTTTTGCTTTGTTGAATTTACGGGTACATCGTCGTGTCGAGTTGCTGGTCTTAGAGTCTAGTCTTTTAGAGTTTCGAGTTCTGGTCATAAGTTGTCACGCCGCCGCCGCACCATCATCATCGCCTTGCCATCTTCCACCATTGCTTATCCGCCACCGCTCTGAATCCATATCCATATACCACCACCGCTACCATATACCACCACCGCTGCCATATACCACCACCAAATATCCACCACCAATCCGAAGTTCTTCTCATATTAGGTTTGTTTTGAGATCCATCTAGTTTTCGATTCGTGTTTCCTTGCTGCGAGGTTTCGGAAAAAAAAAGAACAAAAAAAAAAGCAAAGGCAAAAAAAAGAGCGAAAAAAAATTCAGAGTGTGCTTTTCCGTTGTTTCAGTGCAGCGCCGTGATTTTGTTAGTGTTCTAGGCTCGCGTATCTAGCACGGTCTAGCCTAGGACCAAGACAAGATCTGTCGTTGAGCGTTTATTCAACTTTGCATCTCTGAATTGATTATTGCTAACCTTTTTGCTACCATATTATAAGCCTTCCCAGCTCCACATACATCTACATCGTGCGCTTGACTCTCCACGTAATCGCTCTATCCAAGCTTTGAGAGTTTTGACTACATCGGTTGCCGATCACCTTTCTGCTGGGTAAGAACTGGTAAGAATTTGAGATTTGCTTAACGGATTTGTGATCGTCCACCACACCACCACCACCACTTCCTAGTAGTCTGTCGAATCATATTCTTGTGTGTTTCTATTGCTGCTAACCATGGCAGGATCACAAGTCGATTTAGACTGACCGGGAGAACATGACAAACAAAGCGCTACATGATAAGTTTCAACAAATGATGAGTGGGCAGGTGGACGATGTGCTAAATAGATTTGAAGAGGCCATGGAGAAGATAGATGGCATTGAAAAGGCGTTCAAACAAAGCTCGATAACAAGTTTAATGAATTGCTCGTCGTCTACCACCACCACCACCGGCTGCACCTAACGCACCTCTACTACAACAACAAGGACTACCTCCACATCGTGAAACAGCCCTCCGCCGAAGCTTCCGTGTCCCTCTTCAGCTGGCCAAGCTGCTGGTGCTGCTGTTAATACTTCTGTGGCTCCTGCTGCTGCGGTGGGGGAGGATGATTATGTGAGAGATTACGAGGATGAGGTTGATCAACATCAGAACTATGTGCAACCACCAGCACCACAACCACCAGGTCGCCCACATGCAAATAATGGCAATGTTGGGCTCCCCTTCAGTACGAGATCATGACCATCTCCCTAAACTGAAATTGAATATTCCACCATTTGAGGGTAGATATGTTCCTGATATATATCTTACTTGGGAGTTAGAAACTGAACAACGATTTACATGTTTACAATATCCCGAGGAGAGACGTGTTCTCGCTGTTGTTTGTGCTTTCACTAGCTTTGCATGTGTTTGGTGGTCGAACATTGTAGATTATATCCTGTTCCAGCTACTTGGGCTGCTTTGAAAACTGCTATGCGCACTCGTTGGGTTCCACCATATTATCAACGTGAATTACTTCAAAAATTGCAGCGTTTAAGACAAGGAAAAATTCGTAGAAGAATATCATCAAGAATTACAAACCGGCTTGATTAGATGTGGTATTGTTGAGGAGAATGAAGCTATGCTTGCACGTTTTCTTGGTGGATTAAATAGAGATTCAGACCATTCTAGACTACAAGGATTATAATAATATCACTCGATTATTCCATCTTGCTTGTAAAGCTGAACGTGAAGTGCAGGATCGATGTGCGTTGGCGCGGACTAACTTTTCTCGCAGGTCGACCTTCATCATGGACACCACGCACATCATCTACTTCCACACGTTCTACTACACGGCACCTCCGTCGGCTGCCACCTCCAACCGTGATACAAGAAAGCAGGCACAACCACCACTATCGCCAAGAGCACACCTGCTGGGCCTACACAGAGCTCTTCTTCTTCCATGGCGTCAACAGGGCACACAAGTGATATTATTTGTCGTCGTTGTAAGGGAAGAGGACATTTTTGAGAGAATGCCAATCTCAGCGTGTGATGATTGCTACCGAGGATGGTGGGTATGAGTCCGCTAGTGACTATGATGAAGAGACTTTGGCTCTTATTACACATGAAGAACACGGTGGAGATGATTCTAATCATGAGACGCAATACATGGCTGTGAAGATGCCGACAGGTATGAATGTTTAGTTGCTCAACGTGTTTTGAGTGTGCAGATTACACAAGCTGAGAAAATCAGAGGCATAACTTGTTCCATACAAAGGAGTTGTGAAGGAACGTTCTATTCAAGCGCCATCATAGATGGAGGAGCTGCAACAACTTGGCTAGAATGGATATGGTGGAGAAGCTTTCTCTCACCACAAGACCACATCCACATCCTTACTACATCCAATGGTCAACAACATGCAAGGTTAAGGTAACACGTCATTGTTCGTGTGTATTTTAGTATCTCTACATATGCTGATTATGTTGATTGTGATGTGGTACCTATGCAAGCATGTTCCTTATTACTTGGTAGACCATGGCAATTTGATAAAAATTCTGCACACCATGGTAGAAACAATCAGTATACTCTTGTTCACAAGGATAAAAATATTACTTTGCTTCCTATGACTCCTGATTCCATTTTGAAAGATGATATTAATAGAGCTAATAAAGCAAAACAGGAGAAAAATAAGAGTGAAAATCAGATTGTGGCAAAAGAATTTGAGCAACAAATGAAGCCTAATAATAAACCATCTAATGTTGCTTCGAAATTAAACTGAAAAGTGCATGTTTATTTGCCACCAAATCTGATATTGATGAGCTAGATTCTAGCAAATCTGTTTGCTATGCTTTTGTGTGCAAAGAGGCATTATTTTCATTCGAGGACGTGCCTTCCTCTTTGCCCCCTCGCTGTCACTAACATTTTGCAGAGTTCACGACGCCTTCCCACAAGGCGTGCCACCGGATTACCACCTATTCGAGGGATTGAGCATCAAATTGACTTAATTCCGGTGCATCGCTACCCAACCGTGCACCATACCGTACCAATCCAGAGGAGACGAAGGAGATTATCGTCTAGTACAGAGCTGCTCGACAAAGGTTATATACGCGAATCTCTTAGTCCTTGTGTTGTTCCTATTATACTAGTGCCTAAAAGGATGGTACATCGCGTATGTGTGTTGATTGTAGAGGCATTAATAATATTACTATTCGTTATCGCCATCCTATTCCTAGGCTAGATGATATGCTTGATGAATTGAGTGGCTCTACAATATTCTCCAAAGTTGATTTATGAGTGGATACCATCAAATTCGTATGAAATTGGGAGATGAATGGAAAACAGCATTTAAAACTAAGTTTGGATTATATGAGTGGTTAGTCATGCCTTTTGGGTTAACTAATGCACCTAGTACTTTCATGAGATTAATGAACGAAGTTTTACGTGCTTTCATTGGACGATTTGTGGTAGTTTACTTTGATGATATACTGATTTATAGGAAATCTTTGGAAGAACATTTGGAACATTTACGTGTTGTTTTTAATGCTCACGTGATGCACGCTTGTTTGGTAACCTTGGGAAGTGCACCTTTTGCACCGACCGAGTATCTTTTCTTGGCTATGTTGTTACTCCACAGGAATTGAAGTTGATAAAGCCAAGATTGAAGCTATTGAGAGTTGGCCGCAGCCCAAAACGGTCACACAAGTGAGGAGTTTTCTTGGACTCGCTGGTTTCTATAGGCGTTTTGTGAGAGACTTTAGCACCATTGCTGCACCTCTCAATGAGCTTACAAAGATGGATGTGCCTTTTGTTTGGGGTACCGCATACGGGAAGAAGCCTTCACGGTATTGAAAGATAAGTTGACACATGCTCCTTTACTCCAACTTCCGACTTTAATAAGACTTTTGAGCTTGAATGTGATGCTAGTGGAATTGGATTAGGAGGTGTGTTATTACAAGATGGCAAACCTATTGCATACTTTTCGAAAAATTGAGTGGGCCTAGTCTGAACTATTCTACTTATGACAAAGAATTATATGCTCTTGTTAGGACTTTAGAGACATGGCAACATTATTTATGGCCCAAAGAATTTGTTATACATTCTGATCATGAATCTTTGAAACATATTAAAAGTCAAGCTAAACTGAATCGTAGACATGCTAAATGGGTTGAATTCATTGAGACTTTCCTTATGTCATTAAACACAAGAAGGGTAAAGAAAATGTTATTGCTTGATGCTTTGTCTCGTCGATATACTATGCTTTCACAACTTGACTTCAAAATATTTGGTTTGGAGACCATCAAAGATCAATATGTGCATGATGCTGATTTTAAAGATGTAATGCAGAATTGTAAAGAAGGAAGAACATGGAACAAGTTCGTTATTAATGATTGTTTTGTGTTCCGTGCTAACAAGCTATGCATTCTGCTAGCTCTGTTTCGTCTTTTGTTGTTGCAGGAGGCGATGGAGGAGGATTAATGGGACACTTTGGCATCAAGAAGACGGAGGATATACTTGCTACACATTTCTTTTGGCCAAAGATGAGACGGATGTTGAGCGTTTTGTTGCTCGCTGCACTACATGTCAAAAAGCTAAGTCACGACTCAATCCTCATGGTTTATATATGCCTTTGCCTGTGCCTAGTGTTCCTTGGGAGGATATATCTATGGACTTTGTTTTAGGTTTACCTCGAACAAAGAAGGGAGGATAGCATATTTGTTGTCGTGGATAGATTCTCGAAAATGGCACACTTTATACCATGTCATAAAAGCGATGATGCTGTTAATGTTGCTGATTTGTTCTTTCGTGAAATTATTCGCTTGCATGGTGTGCCAAATACTATTGTTTCAGATCGTGATACTAAATTTCTTAGCCACTTTTGGAGATGTTTATGGGCTAAGTTGGGGACTAAACTGCTTTTAGTACTACTTGTCACCCCAAACCGATGGACAAACTGAAGTAGTCAATAGAACATTGTCTACTATGCTTAGGGCTGTTTTGAAGAATAATAAGAAAATGTGGGAAGAATGCTTGCCTCATATTGAATTTGCTTATAATCGCTCATTGCATTCTACTACTAAGATGTGCCCTTTTGAAATTGTGTATGGCTTCCTACCTCGTGCACCTATTGATTTGTTGCCTCTTCCATCTTCGGAGAAGGTTAATTTTGATGCTAAAGAACGTGCTGAATTGATTTTAAAATGCATGAGATAACTAAGGAAAACATTGAGCGATGAATGCTAAATATAAACTTGCTGGAGATAAGGGTAGAAAACATGTTGTCTTTGCACCGGAGATCTTGTTTGGTTACATTTGCGTAAGGATAGGTTTCCTAATTTATGCAAATCAAAGCTAATGCCACGTCGATGGTCTATTTAAGGTGTTAGAGAAAATAAATGATAATGCATATAAACTTGAGCTGCTCGCAGATTTTGGGGTTAGTCCCACTTTTAACATTGCAGATTTGAAGCCTTATTTGGGTGAGGAAGATGAGCTTCCGTCGAGGACGACTTCATTTCAAGAAGGGAGGATGATGAGGACATCAATACCATTGTTACACCCACAGCCCCTCTCGCTACATATATTGGACCAATTACTAGAGCTCACAGACGCCAATTAAATTATCGGTACTTTCGTTTCTTGGTAATGATTCTAATGTTCATGAGAATATGATGCTTCCTAAATTGGATACATTTGTTTTGCTTAGAAATGAAGGCCCTAGCTTGGAGAAGGATGGACATTGAGCAAGAACAAGCATGGAGATAATGCCATGCAAGGGGAACAATAACGGAGTTACAAGTGATGATTTCAGGACTTTGAAGCCACCATAATGGGTGCATGAAGCCTTGGACGAAATATACAAGATGCTACTTCATAAATGTCGCCCCGAGGCTATTCTAGGTGCTGCGTCACCTTATTAGTGGGCCAGGCCCTTGTAATTTCGAAATGCACAAGTATAGGCTATTTTAGAGTCCGTATGTGGGGAAACAAGAGATAGGGTTGATTTGGACCCTCCACCAAGGGCCACGAAATTCCCCTCTACCTCCATATATACAGCCCTTAGGGCACCGTTTAGACCTTGGGTTTTGTTTAGATTAAAAGTTCGCCATAGCTGCAACTTCACAGCATTTCGCTTGTGTTCAACGACTGCACAAAGGCGCCATGTAACCCCACCTTGATCAATAAAGCTTTCATCTTATATTCGCAATATCCAGATTGCAATCTCAGTTTCTTGCTTGTTCTTCGCTTGCTCGCAGGAAATAGACCCTCGTGGTCGTTGATCGTGCTCGGCGTGGTCAATAACCTCTTGGAGTTGGTTTAGCGATTGCTAAGGCGCGGCGTCCTCGCCGACGCTCAGTAGTCGGATCGTCAAAGTCGACTTCCTCCAAAGCGAAAACCAACATCTCATCGAAAGACGGGACACCTTTGCCTCTATCAACATCCCAGAAGCAATGGACAAGCTGAGAGGGCGAACGCTGAAGTGCTGTGAGGACTCAATACAAGAACCTTTGATATGCTGCAGAAGTGCGGCAAGCGATGGATCGATGAGCTGCCGGTTGTTCTATGGTTCCTCAGAACGACACCAAATAGAGTTATTGGGAAGACTCGCTTCTCCCTCGTTTACGAGGCAGAAGCAGTTATCCCCGTGGAACTCATTTACGGGTCACCTGGAGTGCTTGCCTACGATGAAGTAGCGCAGGATCAACACCGATAGGAACCAAAGAACTGCCGGCAGGCTGCTACGCGTGCTGCACGTTATCAGCAAGCCCTGCGTCACTATCACAGCCACAGGGTTCATGCCAAGTGCTTTGTGGAAGGCGACCTTGTCCTTAGGCGCGTTCAGTCTGCCAAGGGTACAAACAAGTTGACGCCAAAGTTGGAAGGCCCTTACCGGGTAGTTCGAGTCACCAGACCTAGCGCAGTCCGTCTGGAGACCGGAAATGGCATTCAATTGCAAAACACATGGAATATTTAGCATCTCTGCAAGTTCTACCCGTAAGGCGCGGGTGTCGGGCCCTGCGCGGCAGCCACCCTTTTGTACAGTCCTTGCCTCAGCTACATGTAACCCCTTGTACAAAGCCAGGTGCAGACCCTGAGCAACAGAAAATAAATGAAGCGCTGGCGGCCCCCGACAAGTTGCTTGCATGCATAAGCATATCATCAGCATTGCATAATCATACCATGTGCATTGCATAAGCATTTCATGAGCATTGCATATGCATATATATAAGATCGCATCTTGCATCATTTCCATCTGCATAAAACTACAGGTTCCTGCCATGGGCTTGGCCTCTACAGGAAGCTGGAAAGATGGACCAATACTGCGATCTCCGGCAAAGCCGAACAGATAAGTTATATCTCTTGTCCATAAGTGTTATATAAGCAAATACTTGTGCATAAGAAAACCTCGTCACTTTTCTAAACTTAGGTGCTCCCATTCCTTGACTCGAACGCTGCTTCAGGAAGGATGGTCGCAGTGGCCTCTGTTGAAAAAAACATTGGCGGGGGGCTTGTCCCTCTCCGTAATTATTTGCTCGGTAGGCTTAGTCCCCGGCAGCAAAACAGAGAGTACCGACAGGATAGCCTACCGGGGGAAACTTGTTTATTTAAAAATAAGGAGGCATTCCACCTCTGCATGGACATATACATGCACAAGTCCCCGACAAGGTTCATCTTTTTCATTAATATGCTGATCAAACAAGTACAAACTTTACAGGACACAAAAATGGACTCGAGAGATTACATTATTTGAACTAAAATTTGGCAAGTGCCTAAAGATTTAAGATTGTAAAAAGATAAGTGCCCCGTGTTGCCTTTGCCCTTGTCCATCCCCTTAAGGAAGAGATCAAGGAGGCCGGAGGTGGACCCTGCTGGGATTCAGCGCCTCCCTAGGATCAGGATGGTGCCGCTTCCCAGCAAGGAAGAAGAAACTGGAGGGCAGGCACAGATGGCGACACTGCCGGAGGACCAGATGGGAGACACGGAGTCACCCGCAAACACGACTCGTTGGAACGGTCGTCCCCTTTCTTGATGCGCCGTGGCTTGCCATCGTGATGCGGAGCATCCCACGATCATCCCCATGCATCCACAACCGTCTCATCAAGAGCCAAGAGGACCCATGACTAGAGCACGAGCTCGAGCTCTCGAGACCGAGGTGACTTCTCTCCTTAGTGAAATATCATATGACCCTCTCGAGACATGGCTACTACCTCAATCCGGAATGTTGTGCATGCTTAGGTACCAAGGAACCAACCTAGGAGAAGCTGCAGCCCAAGATGGACACCAAGAGCAAGAGGAGGAGCTGCAGAGTTCAGAGGGAGCGGTACTACCGCTCAAGCCAAGCGGTATTATCCGCCCGGTGAGCAGTACTATCGCTCAAGCCAAGCGGTACTACCGCTGAGCCGAGCCAAGCGGTACTACCGCTCTCCATCCGCCTACTTCCGCAAAACCCGACACACTCCAGAATCGAACAGCGCCGAGCGGTACTTTCATCACCACCAAGCGGTACTATCACTGAAAGTGGTACTACCATACCAGAGAACGGTACTACCGCCCTGCCTGTGTGCAGCGTTTCGGGCCGAGGCCCATGTACTCGTTTCGCCCCCAACTTACCCCTTGGAGGTCCTAGACTATAAATAGACCTTCCCCTCATCCTTTCTAGGGTTAGCTTTGGATTTGCTCATATTTCGGTGTGAGAGCCTTTGCTCATCCCCGTGGCTACTTCTCCTCGGAGATCAGGACCTCTACGGAGAAGATCCCCACGCGGATCCAAGACCCCCTTCTAGGGCGGACCCCATCAAGACCTCCTCGCGGAGAAGAACGGCTACTCGTGTATCCTTACCTTTGTTGATCTTGAACCTTGTGCCACTCTATGTGTTTGATAATCTAGCACTTGTGTGATTGTTTTCTTGTCGGTTGAGTGTTGTCCCTTGTTCCTCCCCGTGATTTCCTCGTGTTCTTCCACTCGCTCTTCGTGATTTCCCCAGAGGATCCGCTCCAACGTGAAAGATCGCCCACGAGGGTTTCGCCTACATCATCATGGTATCATGAGACACGTTGATCACGCTATTGGAGCCCCTACCCTCTTTTTCTAGCTTGATTTTGTTGTTTTGTCCTAATTCAAAATTCCCACAAAAATAGCCCCAATTTTTTTTTTGTGATTTGTTAGTGTGATGAAAATTTGTTGATTTTGATCCGTGGATTTGCTTGGTTTCGAGTCGATCTAGCATATCCCCAAGTTTCACCTCTTTCCATCCACAAAATCCATCGAATTTTGACCCCGAAATCACCCATTTCCGCCCCAAAATCGCGCAACATTCGAACAATCGAGAAAATCCCGACATGAGCGGTACTACCGCCCTCCTAGCGGTACTACCGCTGAGAGCGGTACTACCGCCCTCCTAGCGGTACTACCGCTGAGTACGGCACTACCGCCAGCCACCGTTCAGCCGAAATAGTCGAAAAATCCCGACACGAGCGGTACTACCGCCCTCCCCAGCGATACTACCGCCCTGGCCAGTTTCAGCCTTCCGACTTTCACCATTTTCATCATAACTTTTCACTCCGAACTCCGATTTGAGTGTTCTTTGGCTGCTTTGAAGCTATCGACGTGTCTCAAGTCCTCACCTTGGTTTCACCACCTTTTGACACCATCAAATTTTCCGACCATCGGCATCTTTGCCTAGGGCTTAAACCACATCATCCGCTATACCACCTCCACTTTCCGCTACCACATTTTCGCTTTTGGTCTTTGAGAATTTCAGTTGTGGTTCTCGTGTCCTATTGTGTTTCGGCTATATAGGTACGGTTCGACGTCAACATCACCACCACTCATCTTCGCCAAGGACTCATCATCGGCAAGGACGGTAACCTCGATTTACATCTTTGTCATCTCTCGCAATTGCATTGATAACCACATAGCCTTACTTTTGCGTTGCTTACCCATCGAGACTAGCCATTGAGTATTGCCGCAACGTGACTTGTGCACCTTAGTGATCATACTCCATAGCATACATAGCATACCATAGTGGTGCATATCTTGAGATCAACTTGTGTGTCACAATGTTGTCATAGCATACACAATTGCTATCTTGGTTCGTGAAGTTTGCATAAGAAAAGAGCTCAAAAGTGAAAGAGCCACCCAAGCTTTTAAGCAAAGAGGAAAGATAAGCAAAGAGCTTATAAGCAAGAACCATAGCATCATACAACATTAAGATTGTCATATCCGATCATCTTGGATCATAGCACCAAAATATCATACATATAGCATACTTGGGATAGAGATCGTTGCATTTTTGCCTAATAGGTTGTGCACAAGTTCGCAGATCCGCCTTTTGTGCAATCGTGCTAGCGCTCTCTAGTATTGTGCAACAAGAGCATTCTCGTGGTTTCCACATTTTGGCTCACTTTTGGTTTGCACAATCCCACTTATCTATTTGCGTGTGTGTTTCGTGTACCACTACTTGCTTGGTCTACTTGTTACATTTGCGAATTTTAATCTTTTTCAACTTTATTGAGTCTCACTTACAATTGCATCAAATTTTGTGCCACCATCCTAACCGAGCTCCACCATAAGCTTTCATTTGTGTAGGTGTGAGAACCGACAAGAATCGGTACCAAGAGTGCTATTTCATTGTCCGCATTTGAGTGAACTTGATTCATTTTCAACATCGGTCAAAGGTACATTGGTATAAGTTCTTTCCGCTCTACCACTCACATCTTGTTTGGAATGATGGATAGGCCAAGTTCTTCTACCAACCCACTCTTCATCGAGCAAGACGACGACATGTCCTCATACGTCACCAAGAGCCACCTCTTTGGTGCACAACGAAGCGCTGCACCAAGAACAACAAGCAATGAGCGATCGATCGACAACCTCGCCACCGACTTGCGACTCTCCGAGCAACGTACAAGAGACTACTTCGACAACAAGTTCGAGGCTCACAAGGAAGAGAATGATGCAAGAATGGACGAGATCCGTGCGCTGATGAGAACACGCATCATTCCACTTCTTCATCATCAAGACGGAGCCGCCGAGTCGACATTCCGACGACACCTTCTACGACTCAAGTACACCGTCATCGAACACTCTTCGACGAGCGCGCCAAGACCGCTCATGCATCTCGCAACCCGCTACATGACAAGCATTCACAAGAGCAAGTTGATGATCAAGTTCCTCGCCCTCAATCAAACCAAGAGGCTTTTGCTCAAGCCCAAGAACGACAACGCCTTCGCCGCCAACAAGAGGAAGAAAGAGCACGCCGTCACTAAGACGAACAAGACGCCAAGGCTCAACGCCTTCAACAACAACAACGGAAGCGCAAGCTCTTGAGGCGCAACGTGCACTTCAAGAATCAAGTAGAGCCTTCGCCAACCGCAATCGCGAACGGCGCAATCAAGAGGAAGCCCTTGAGAAGAAATCCAAGAGAGGAACTACCAACCTCATGTGCAACGCCAAGTTCCTCAAGCTCCTCCACAAGCTCGCCAAGCTCCACCTCAACATCAAGTTCAACAAGAGCAAGTTGATCATGGTCTTCCTCCGCCAAGAGCAACATGAAGACGAGTACATTCCACGCCAAGGACGCCATCATCAACATCGCCAACAACACAATGAAGAGCAACGCCACGGCAAGCTAAAATTCACCATGCCAAAGTTCAATGGAAGCAATGACCCCAAGACTACCTCTCATGGGCATTGAAGGTTGACAAAATCTTCCGCTTGCACAACTACGATGAAGCGAAGAAAATCGCTATGGCATCACTTGAGTTCCAAGATTATGTGCTCATATGGTGGGAACAAATCATTGAGCGACGACAAGCAAGAGGTGAACCCCAATCACCACTTGGGCTCAAATGAAGGATGTCATGCGAGCACGCTTTGTGCCAACCTACTACAACCGCGACCTCTTCAAGAAACTCCAACTACTCAAGCAAGGAACAAAGAGCGTTGAAGAATACTACAAGGAGATGGAGATAGCCATGATTCGAGCCAATGTCAAGGAAGATGATGAGCAAACTATGGCACGCTTCTTGAATGGACTCAATCATCCCATCAAGAAGATCGCCGACTTCCAACCATACTCAACCCTCATTGAGCTCGTGCATCAAGCTACAAAGGCGGAACGCCAAGTGCAAGATGACTTCAACACGCCAAGTACTCATCCAAGACCTACGGCTTCCCCAACAATCAAGCTTCAACGACTCCTCCAACATCTACACCAACCAAGCTTCCTTCAAGAAACGACGACAAGTCAAGTTACAAGAAGACATCGACAAGTTCAAGTCGTCCTCCTCCTACTACAAGCAACCTCAAGCCGCGTGCTTCATCCTCTACTCCGACCGATGAGACCATCAAGACAAGCTCCTTCAAGTGTTTCACTTGCGGCGGCCGAGGCCACAAGTCATCTGAATGCACCAACAAGCGCACCATGATCCTCAACGACGATGGCACATATGACTCTATGAGTGAAGAGGAAATGGAAGCCCTTGAGCAAGTGGCCATGCACCGCAAGTGAATGAAGATGAAGATGATCAAGTCTTTGTGATGAGGATTCGAGCCCCGCCTCGTTGTCTCCAAGGTCTTGACTCTTCAACATCAACAAGAAGAAGACCAACGATGCCACATCTTCCACACAAAAGCCGCATCAATGGACGGTCCATCAAGGTCATCATCGATGGAGGTAGTTGCCACAACTTGGCAAGTGAAGAACTATGCTCCAAGCTACAATTGGTCAAGAGGAAGCACCCACACCCCTACAAGGTTCAATGGCTAAGTGACTCGGCACTATACGAGTCGAGCATACGGTCCAAGTCTCCTTCAAAATTGGTGCTTATGAAGACACTTTGGAGTGTGATGTGGTCCCAATGACCGCTTGCCACCTCCTTCTTGGTCGACCATGGCAATTCGACCGTGGTGTCATCCACAATGGGCTAACCAATCACTATAGCTTCAAGATGAAAGGGAAGGAGTATGTGCTACGACCTATGTCTCCTAGTCAAGTGATAGCCGACAAGCAAGCCACACATCATAGAGAAAAGAGGAGAAAGTGATCCACCCAAAAGTGAGTGAGAGCCACAAGCCAAATTTGAGAGACTCTTCGCCTAGAGAGAAAAACCTCATTCTATTTGCCACCAAAAGTGAGATGAGAGAAGTGTGTGAGCACCCATCGAGTGTGATGCACTTTGTCCTTGTGTGCAAGGATGGAGAACCAAAACTAACACCATTCACGAGCTACCTTTGGTGTTTCAATCTCTTTGCAGGAATTTCAAGATGTTTTCCCGATGAGCTACCTCCGGTCTACCTCCTCTTCGAGGCATTGAGCATCGAATCGACCTCATCCCCGGAGCGCCGCTACCAAACAAAGCTCCATACCGAGTCAATCCGAAGAAACCAAGGAGATTCAACGGCAAGTACAACAACTCATCGACAACGGTCATGTACGTGAAAGCCTAAGCCCTTGTGCCGCTCCGTTATTCTTGTGCCTAAGCCCGATGGAAGTTTCCGCTTGTGTTCGATTGTAGACCTATCAATGCTATTACTGCTTGATATAGGCATCCCATTCCTCGCTTAGATGACATGCTTGATGAACTTAGTGGAGCCAACTTTTCTCAAAATTGATCTTAAAAGTGGCTATTATCAAACACGCATACAAGAGGGTGATGAATGGAAACTGCTTTCAAAACCAAATTTGGTTTATATGAGTGGTTAGTGATGCCTATGGGTCTTTCGAAGCTCCCTGTACTTTTGTGCGCCTTATGCATCATGTGCTTCATCCTTATATTGGAGTCTTTGTTGTGGTTTACTTTGATGATATTCTTGTGTTTAGCAAAACCATGAAAGAGCACATCAATCATGTAAAATCTGTGTTGCAAACTCTTCGCAAGGAAAGCCTTTATGCAAACTTGAAAAATGCACTTTTGGAGTTGACAAAGTGGTTTTCTTGGGTTTTGTTGTTTCTTCAAAGGGTGTCCATGTTGATGAATCTAAAATTGAAGCAATCAAAACTTGGCCCCAACCCACCAATTTGCAACAAGTGCTAAGTTTTCTTGGTCTTATGGGTTTCTATCATTGCTTTGTGAAAGATTTTAGCACAATTGCCGCCTTTGCATGCTTTGAGCAAGAAGAATACTCCCTTTGTTTGGGGAACTTTGCAATCAACCGCTTTTGATGAGCTCAAGTCTTTGCTTACTCATGCTCCGATTCTTGCTTTGCCCAATTTTGACAAAACTTTTGAGGTTCATTGTGATGCAAGTGGTACCGAATTGGCGGAGTTTTGATGCAAGAAAACGAGCCATTGCTTATTTTAGTGAAAACTCTCCGTGCTCAACTTAATTATCCCATCTATGACAAAGAATTGTATGCTTTAGTGCGTGTGCTACATGTTTGGGAACATTACCTTAGACCGCATGAGTTTGTCATCCATACCGATCATGAAACGCTTAAGTACCTCAAAGGTCAAACTAAATTGAACAAGCGCCATGCCAAATGGAGTGAATTCATTGAATCTTTTCCTTATGTGATCAAGTACATTAAGGGTAAAGAAAATGTAGTTGCCGACGCGCTTTCACGCATAAACATGCTTGTCACTCAACTTGAGTTGAATGTTATTGGTTTTGAGCATATAAAAGACTTGTATGAGCATGATCCATCTTTTGCTTCTCCTTATGCTAAGTGTTTGACGACACGCCTTGGGAACAATATTACATCAAGGATGGTTACCTTATGAGAGCTAACAAACTTTGCATTCCCTAGTCTTCTTCGCTTGCTCCTTTTGCAAGAGGCTCATGGAGGCGGCCTCATGGGACACTTTGGACGCGACAAGACATTCGCCGACTCTCCAACAACTACTTTTGGCCCAAGATGTTCCATGACGCCTCACGCTTCACCAACCGATGCTACACATGTCGCAAAGCTAAGTCTAAAGCTCAATCTCATGGTCTTTACATGCCTCTTCCTATTCCATATCAACCATGGGAAGACATTAGTATGGATTTTGTACTTGGTTTGCCTAGGACTCAAAATGGCAAGGATTCCGCCTTTGTTGTTGTGGATAGATTTTCTAAAATGGCACATTTCATTCCTTGCAACAAGATAGACGATGCTTCACATGTTGCAAATCTCTTTGTAGGGAAATCTTATGACTCCATGGCGCATCAAAGACAATCGCCTCCGATCGTGACGCCAAGTTCTTGAGTTACTTTTGAAGACCCTATGTGCCAAGCTCGAATCAAGCTCTTGTTCTCCTCGCATACCATCCTCAAACCGACGGCCAAACGGAGGTGACGAACCGCACACTATCCACTCTACTTTGTGTCTTGATCAAGAAGAACATCAAGGAGTGGGAAGCATGTCACCCATCGCCGAAAGTACGCCTACAATCGTGCAAGACATTCAACTACCGCAAGTCCCCTTCGAGGTCATCTACGGTTTCAACCCGTTGTCCCCATTGGACATTCTACCACTTCCTCTCCAAGAGCGCACCAACATGGATGCAAGTGAACGAGCAAGATACATCAAGAAGATGCACGAAGATACAAGGCACACCATCGAGCGCCAAGTACAACGCCAAGCAAACAAGCTCAACGCCAACAAGCAACCCATCGCCTTCAACATTGGTGATCTAGTATGGCTACACCTTCGCAAGGACCGCTTCCCAAAGAACGCAAGTCCAAACTTCTCCCTCGAGCCGATGGACCTTTCAAGGTACTAGCACGCCACAACGATAACGCTACAAGATCGACATACCTCGCGACAAGTACAACGTGAGCGACATCTTCAACGCCAAGGACCTCGCACCTTTCCATGGAGATGAAGCTTTTGATCCGAGGTCGGATCTCTCCCAAGGGGGGAGATGATGCGAGCATCCCACGATCATCCCCATGCATCCACAACCGCCTCATCAAGAGCCAAGAGGACCCATGACTAGAGCACGAGCTCGAGCTCTCGAGACCGAGGTGACTTCTCTCCTTAGTGAAATATCATATGACCCTCTCGAGACATGGCTACTACCTCAATCCGAATGTTGTGCATGCTTAGGTACCAAGGAACCAACCTAGGAGAAGCTGCAGCCCAAGATGGACACCAAGAGCAAGAGGAGGAGCTGCAGAGTCCAGAGGGAGCGGTACTATCGCAAGCCAAGCGGTACTATCACAGCCAAAGCGGTACTACCGCAAGCCAAGCGGTACTACCACTGAGCCGAGCCAAGCGGTACTACCGCTTCCATCCGCCTACTTCCGCAAAACCCGACACACTCCAGAATCGAACGGCGCCAGAGCGGTATTATCACCACCAAGCGGTATTATCACTGAAAGCGGTACTACCGCCTCAGAGAACGGTACTACCGCCCTGCCTGTCAGGTAGCGTTGGCCGAGGCCCATGTACTGCTTTCGCCCTAACTTACCCCTTGGAGGTCCTAGACTATAAATAGACCTTCCCTCATCCTTTCTAGGGTTAGCTTTGGATTTGCTCATATTTCGTGTGAGAGTTTTGCTCATCCCTCGGCTACTTCTCCTCGAGATCAGGACCTCACGGAGAAGATCCCCACGCGGATCCAAGACCCCTTCTAGGGCGGACCCCATCAAGACCTCCTCATGGAGAAGAACGGCTACCTTGTATCCTTACCTTTGTTGATCTTGAACCTTGTGCCACTCTATGTGTTTGATAATCTAGCACTTGTGTGATTGTTTTCTTGTCGGTTGAGTGTTGTCCCTTGTTCCTCCCCGTGATTTCCTCGTGTTCTTCCACTTGTTCTTCGTGATTTCCCCGTAGGATCCGCTCCAACGTGAAAGATCGCCCACGTAGGGTTTCGCCCTACATCACATCGCCTCCTGTGTCACTACCATTCGAAGACCTCGACGCGACAGCCACGTCGGGCTCCATGCTCTTTGGGTAATCCCACAAAGAGCATGGTCGTCCCCAGTGGCCCTGACGTTAGAAACCACCGCACGTTCTAAATACGTGTATGGAAGCAAGGAGCCCTCCTGCATGACAAGAAGACATCACTCGGGAGGGACCAGATTCACCTACGCTGGCGGTGAACCCCTTCTGCGACCCCTCCCCGGCGCCGCAAGAGAAGGAGGAATGGGGGCACGATCGACTACCATGCCCCGCGCCCATTACGGGCCGCGACATGGTGTCGTTTGTGTCACCTCTCACTAAAATTGAAGCTACAAGCGACCCGACGACAAGCGCACCAGAATTGTCACCTCCATTGCTATCACCGCGTTGCCCAAGCACCCCCCTGGGGTCTGTCCGAAGGTCTAAGGTAGGGCCCCAAGCCTGGTCCCAGACCCGTCTCCCCAGCATGACCAACAGAACGCAGAAGGTGGAGAAGAAAGGATGCAAGGATGAATGACTCCGCTCCTCCCTAGCCCCTCCTTTTATAGGCGGGTCGAGGAAGAGAGATGATCCCTCAACAAGCGGCCACCGCTCTCCTCCACCAATTCAAGAAGACCGCCCCTGCCTTGATGCTCTCCCGCACCACGCACCTTTGTTACCTACCCCGCGCGATGCATGCAGCTTATGTGGATGGGGATAAGGGCGTGGTGGGAAGAGTGAATTGGAAGTTTCTTGATGAGGACATCAATACCATTGTTACACCCACAACCCCTACTGCTACATATACTGGACCAATTACTAGAGCTCGCGCACGCCAATTAAATTATCAGGTACTTTCGTTTCTTGGTAATGATTCTAATGTTCATGAGAATATGATGCTGCCTAAATTGGTGATGAGGACATCAATACCATTGTTACACCCACAGCCCCTACTGCTACATATACTGGACCAATTACTAGAGCTCGCGCACGCCAATTAAATTATCAGGTACTTTCGTTTCTTGGTAATGATTCTAATGTTCATGAGAATATGATGCTTCCTAAATTGGATACATTTGTTTTGCTTACAAATGAAGGCCCTAGCTTGGAGAAGGATGGACATTGGAGCAAGAACAAGCATGGAGATAATGCCATGCTAAGGGGAACAAGAACGGCATTACAAGTGATGATTTCAGACTTTGAAGCCACCATAATGGGTGCATGAAGCCTTGGACGAAATATACAAGATGCTACTTCATAAATGTCGTCCCGAGGCTATTCTAGGTGCTACGTCACCTTATTAGTGGGCCAGGCCCTTGTAATTTCGAAATACACAAGTATAGGCTATTTTTAGAGTCCGTATGTGTGGGAAACAAGAGATAGGGTTGATTTCGACCCCTCCACCAAGGGCCACGAAATCCCCCTTTCCTCCATATATACAGCCCTTAGGGCACCGCTTAGACCTTGGGTTTTGTTTAGATTAAAAGTTCGCCATAGCTGCAACTTCGCAGATTTCGCTTGTGTTCAACGACTGCACAAAGGCGCCACAGTAACCCCACCTTGATCAATAAAGCTTTCATCTTATATTCGCAATATCCAGATTGCAATCTCAGCTTGCTTGTTCTTCGCTTGCTCGCAGGAAATGACACTCGTGGTCGTTGATCGTGTTCGCGTGGTCAATAACCTCTCGGAGTTGGTTTAGCGATTGCTAAGGCGCGACGCCCTCAAGACGCTCAGAGTCGGATCGCCAAAGTCGACTTCCTCCAAAGCGAAAACCAACATCTCATCGAAGACGGGACACCTTTGCCTCTATCAAGTGGTATCAGATTTTCAGGTTGCTCGGTGAGATTTTACAGCTTTTCGAGATTAGATCGAGTCTGTTCTTCATACCTTAAGTCCACGAAAAAGCCACACAAAAAATTAGGTTAGTTCATCATATCCGAACCAATCTGAGCCTTTGCATAATCTTTTAGGGTTTTGCTTTGTTGAATTTGCGGTTGCATCGCCGTGTCTAGTTGCTGGTCTTAGCGCCTAGTCTTTAGAGTTTCGAGTTCTGGTCATAAGTTGTCACGCCGCCACCGCACCATCATCATCGCCTCGCCACCTACCACCACCGCCCGAACCGTATCCATAGACCACCACCAATCCGTGTCCAGATACCACCACCGATCCATATCCATATACTACCACCGCTACCACCACCGCTGCCATATACCACCACCATATATCCAATCCGAAGTTCCTTGCATATTAGGTTTGTTTTTAGATCCATCTAGTTTCCGATTTGTGTTTTCCCTGCCGGAGTAGGTTTCAAAAAAAGATTTCGAAACCACCCTCCGTTTAGGCCCAAAATTTTCCGAAAACGCACTTGTCGAAAAATTTTCCGCTATCCTATTTTTAGGTGTTTCTAAGCGTATTGAGACAATCGCCATTATAGAAAGTTTTTTGACCTGCTTCAGCTTTTTGGGTCCGGCAATCGAAAAAAAAATTTTTGGTCGAAAAATTTCGTGCCCATCCCGTCGGTTTGACCGGGAAGAGTTTTGAGACACTCGCCATTATAGTGATTTTTCAAAAAAAAAAAGAGAGCAAAAAAAAAGCAGCAAAAAAAAAAGAGCGAATTTTTTTTCCAGAGTGTGCTTTTCCGTTGTTTCCGCAGCAGCGCCGTGATTTTGTTAGTGTTCTAGGCTCGCGTGGCCCCTAGCACGGTTCAGCCTAGGACCAAGACAAGACTGCGTTGAGCGCTTATTCAACTTTGCATCTCTCGAATTGATTATTACTGACCTTTTTGCTACCATATTATAAGCCTTCCCAGCTCCACATACATCTACATCGTGCGCTTGACTCTCCCCCGTAATCGCTCTATCCAAGCTTTGAGAGTTTTGACTACATCGGTTGTCGATCACCACTTGCTGGGTAAGAACTGGTAAGAATTTGAGATTTGCTTGACGGATTTGTGATCGCCCACCACACCACC
>JAHIAM010000521.1:0-23818 GCA_021605205.1 Aegilops longissima
GGGGCTGGAAGCGGTACTCATCTAGCCCACTACGGACAAGCTCTACTCATGGTGACTCTGCTTCGACATGGCGATAAGGTCTCCAACAACATCGCGGGAATCTGAAGGCCTCATAGCTAACTGAAGGTCGCGGCAGCTCAGGGGTGGCGCCTTACCGTTAGGCGACTCACGGCTCATGTCAACTTCTCCAACAAAGTACCACGAGCCGAAGGGCCAGGCATATGGAGAGCATACCTCGCGGTGCGCAAGATGGAGAGCAGTTCTTGGGCTGGAGGGTGCGGCCACGTGCCGGGGCACCAACAAGGAAGCCAAGCGACATGTGAGGAAAAGAGCATCAAGCGGCAACCACAAGAGCCGGGTGTCTTTGAGGAAGAGCTCTTCAAGCCATCAGCGACACCACCACTTTCAAGCATGGCTCAGCCTGGGGAGGAACTTGATAACCCACAAGTATAGAGGGATGCTTGCAGGTTTTTCGAGGGTGAGTATTCAACCCAAATTTATTGATTCCACACAAGGGAGCCAAAGAATATTCTCAAGTATTAGCAGCTGAGTTGTCAATTCAACCACACACAGAAACTTAGTATTTTGCAGCAAAGTGTTTAGTAGCAAGGTAATATGATAGTGATGGTAGCAGATAGCAAAAGTAAACAGCCAAAAAGTAATTTTTTTGGTATTTTTGTAGTGATTATGCTTGATGTAGCAACGGAAAAGTAAATAAGCGTAAACCCGATTATGTGGACGACTCGTGAGGCACGGATCGATGATGGATAATTATGTCGGATGTGGTTCGTCATGTATGATCATAACATAGGGTGACCAGAACTAGCTCCAATTCATCAATGTAATGTAGGCATGTATTCCAAATATAGTCATCGTGCTTATGGAAAGAACTTGCATGACATCTTTTGTCCTACCCTCCATGTGGCAGCAGGGGTCAATTGAAACTAAGGGATATTAAGGCCTCCTTTTAATAGAGAACCGGAAACAAAGCATTAGCACATAATGAATACATAGACTCCTCAAACTATGGTCACCACGAGTGGTCCCGATTATTGTCATTAGGGTTTGCGGATCATAACACATAGTAGGTGACTATAGACTTGCAAAGATAGGATCAAGAACTCACATATATTCATGAAAACATAATAGGTTCAGATCTGAAATCATAGCTTTCGGGCCCTAGTGACAAGCATTAAGCATAGCAAAGTCACGGCAACATCAATCTCGAGAACATAATGGATACTAGGGATCAAACCTAACAAAACTAACTTTCGATTACATGATAAATCTCATCCAACCCATCACCGTCCAGCAAGCCCTACGATGGAATTACTCACGCCTGACGGTGAGCATCATGTAATTGGTGATGGAGGGATGGTTGATGATAATGACGGCGATAAATCCCCTCTCTGGGAGCCCGAGCGGACTCGAGATCAGCCCTCGAAGAGAGATTAGGGCTTGGCGGCGGCTCCGTGTCGTAAAAGCGATGAAACTTTCTCTCTGATTTTTCTCTCGAAGGCAATATATGGGCTGGAGTTAGGCGTCGGAGGGGCTCCGAGGGCCCACGAGGTGAAGCGTACAGCGCCACCCTCATGGACGAGTGTAGGCCCCTGGTCTTCATCTTTAAGCTGAGGATTTTTTATTATTTTTATAAGACATCCCGTGGAGTTTGGTCATTCGAGACCTTTTGTTTTACGCACATAAAACAACACCATGGCATCTTTGAAACAGCCTCGGTCAGGGTTAGTTCCATTCAAATCATTACAAGTTAGAGTCCAAAACAAGGGCAAAAGTGTTTGGAAAAGTAGATAAAGGCGGAGATGTATCGAACTCCCGACTTTCTCCCTCGGGGAGCCCGGCTGTGGCCCGACCTCGAGGGCCTCGCTTGCTCTTGGTGCTCAAACCTCGGGAGGATCTTTGGACCAAAGAATTCAAAGAATATATATATGATGCAAGGGGATTGCCCGGATAAAAGGAGGATCACGAGTCGTGGTTCGGCACACTACAATAAAAGACACATCCATGACATTTTGGGCGAGCAATTTTTTTTTGTCATACATATGACACTTCTATAGCGATAATTGTGACAAAACCGGTATCATCATAGATGTGGTGGGATCCTACTTCTATGACAAAAATCATGACAGAAAATGGGCTTTTCGTCTGGCGGGCGGAGGCATAGCTGCATGACATTCTTTGGGCCATCCATGACGGAAAAAACCATGGTAGAAGCGAGGGAGGAAAATTTGGGAGTTCCGGTTCACGGTGGGAGGTCGGGGGCGGCGATCGCGTTCTCTCGTACACATTGCGGCGTGTGTGCGGCGTTAGCTCTTGAACCCGGCGGCGTTGGGCTCTAAGCGAACGGCGATTGCCGCTGCAGGCTACGCGTTCTTGAACCCGGCGATCGATCGATGGCTGTAAATTGAACCCGATCGGCGATTCGCCGCTCTGCTGCTAAGCTGAAGCGATCGATTGGATGAGCAGTGAGTGTTGCGGGGGGTTGGATGAGCGATGGCGGTGGCGTTGCCTCTGGATGAAACGAGGACCCGTGGTGTGGAGGGCTGGATGAGCGATGTGAGCGGTGGAGGGTGCCCGTGGAGGGTGGTTGAGCAGGACCCGTGGTGTGGAGGCTGGATGAGCAGTGAGCGGTGGAGGGTGCGGTGGAGGGTGGTTGAGCGATGGCGGTGGAGTAAGCAGCGGTGGAGGCTAGATGAGCGATGGGGAGCCGTGGAGGTGGAGGAGGTTGGCGGTAGCCCGTGGAGGCTGGAGGAAGTCAGCGGTGGAGATGAACAATATCCGTGGAGTCCGTTTTGCGATGCGCAACACCCCTCCGATGAACAGGACCCCATTTTGACCGTGGCGCTCCAACACAAGTCCGTTTCGTCCGTTTTGCGATCGCCACACCCTCCCGATCAACGGGACCACCGTTTTACCGTAGGAGGTCCGTTTAAATCCGTTTGCGGCGCCACACCTCCCGATCAACAAGACCCCGTTTATTGTAGGAGGTCCGTTTTGTCCGTTTTTGCGATGCGCGGACCCCTCCGATGAACAGGATCCCGTTTCGAACGTGGCCGGTCGAACACAAGGCCGTTTCCTCCGTTCTGCGGTACGCCAGGCCTCGTTTCCATCGCCTATTCCGTCCAAGCCCTCCCGATGAACACGACCACGCATTCCGTTCCGACCTAGTCGGTTGGCTCCCACGCGTTCCGTTGCCTCCCGATGAACACGACACATTCCGTTGCCTCCCGATGAACACGACGCATTCTGCTACCTCCCCATGAACACGACGCATTCCGTTGCCTCCGCATGAACACGGCGCATTCCGTTGCCTCCCCATGAACACAGCGGCGATCTGTTTCTCCGTTCCGACCCAGCCATGTACGAGCCTGGCGTACCTGTCTGCGATAGGTGTTCGAGACCACCCGTATGTAAATGCGTGGCGTATTTTCTTTCTTGCACCTGGCCTATATGCGTGCGTGTACATGCTACGTCGCGCGCCTCTACTAAGACACGTCTGGCGCCTCTACTACGACCGTGCGCACCTCTACATCGACCGGTATATATGCGTGCGTTGGCGACAGAATGACAGCGCTACGTGCGCTTGACCGGTGGGCGGTATCCGAGTCGGGCACTTCCTTGCGTGCGAAGATGTAGCTGGTGGGTCCCAACGGTCGGCGAATCGTTTTGTTTTTGCGGGCGCACTTCCTTCCATGCGAAGGTGTAGCTCTGGGTCGGCGGTCGAGAGAATCGTTTGTTTTTGCGGACGCACTTCCTTGCGTGCGAAGATGTAGCTGGTGGGTCCCGGCGGTCGAGGTGAATCGTTTTTGGGCGCACTTCCTTGCGTGCGAAGATGTAGCTGGTGGGTGCCCGGCGATCGAAGCGACTCATTTTTGGACGCACTTCCTTGCGTTGGTGGGTCCCGGCGTCGAGAAATCGGTGGCCCGTCCGGTGGGTCCCGCTGTCGGTGGATGAATAATTATTTTGCGGCGTAATAAGGAGGCACTTCCTTGCTGCGGCCGTGGACCCGGTATCGGCCTCTCCACGTCAGATCCACGTCCGATGGAAGCCATTCCTTGACCACGTTGACCACGCCGCGCCGAGAGCACCGAGGCGGTGGGCGGCAGCGAGGCCTAGGAAGGGGCGATGCGGGCGGGGAAGGCGGCGGTGGATGCCCGCGTGAGGAGTATGAGGTTCACTCGTTCGGCTGCGGTGTGAGGCTGCCGTCATTGCGAGAATAATAGGGGTGTGGGTGCGTAGAGGATGGCTGGCCGGCGGTGGGAGTAGTAGAGGCGGTGAGGCCTCCGCGGCATCCTGACCGACCGCAGGCGGCGAGGAAGCGGCACACGACCGGCGCTGCTTTGGGTGGTGGAGCAAGAAGACCGGAGGTTGAAGAAGCACTCTGGCCGTTGGATGGACATCGTCACGGTCCTTTGGAGCTAGAATCGTTCATATATTGACTAAAGTTGACAAAGGCCTCCGTCGATCAACTTAGTAGGCCCTAAGTCAGCCTCCACCAAGGTGGGTCCCAGCTAAGGGGTATTCATTTTTGTGCGTAATAAGGAGGCACTTCGGTGGGTCAAGGCGGCAATGGCGGGGAACGTTTTTTAGCGAAATCGGTGGCCCGTCCTGTGGGTCCCAGCGATCGGAAGCGTTTTTTGCGAAATCTGGTGGCCCGTCCGGTGGGTCCCTCTTTGTCGGTGGAGGAATAATTATTTTCAGCGTAATAAGGAGGCACTTCCTTGCGGCTGCCGTGGACCCAGTGTCGGCCTCTCCCGTCTGATACTCTTCGATGGAAGTCGGTCGTTGACCACATTGACCACGCCGCGCGAGAGCACCGCGGCGGTGGGCGGCGGCGAGGCCTAGGAAGGGGCGGCGTGGAGCCGGGAAAAAGCGGCGGTGGAAGCCAGCGGAGAGAATCTGAGGTTCACGGTTGGCTGCGGTGTGAGGCTGCCGTCGCCCTTGAGAATAACGAGGGGTGTGGGTGAGTAGAGGATGCCACGGCCAGCGGTGGGAGTAGTAGAGGCTTTGAGGGCTGGCTGGCACCAACCCGACCACGGGGGCGGGAAGCGGCGGTCCCTTGGCGCTGCTTTGGCGGGTGGAGCAAGAAGATCGAGATTGAAGAAACACGGCGGCCGTTGGATTGACATCCAGCAGTTCGTCTGCTAGAATCGTTTGTTGGCGTATATAATAACTAAAAAATCTTGCATCTGCGTCAACTAAACAGGCCCACAAGTCAGACCACTCCCTCTTTTTTAATAATTTATATATAGCTCATGGCAACTTCTTATGCAATTTATTGCAGTCGTTTTTTAGTTGGCGAGGGCCAATTTAGCATATTCTGTGGGTTCCAAACTATTTTAATACCGAAATGTCGAGCTAGATTTAAAGTACTTTGAAGATATATTTAAATTAGGTTAATGCCTAGTGAAATAGGAATCTGAAAATGTGAAAAAAATCAGAAATTATAAAGTAATTGCCAATTTGTCATCTGTTTTTATATTTACAACCCATTTCATATTACTTTCAAGATTTGCGAGCGTCTTGAAAGAGTTGCAACCATCGAGGCGTAGAAAAATAAGTAGGCTGGATTGGGTATTCTTGAGAAAAAATAAAGCTGGGCTCATTTTCACAAAGAAAAAATAGCTGGGCTGGTCACATGGTGAACATAAAATATAAGCTTTGGGCTAGGCGGGCCTGAGCCAGTTCAAACCCTGCTCCGTCTCAACAATACCAAACAAAAAAAATACTGCTCGAGTAGCTCGTCCCGGTGTCGGCCGATCTTGTGTTGTTCTCTTGTCTATTGACTATATCGCTCACAATGTCGTGGGTCCCGGATGTCGAGGAAAACACTAGGAGGAAGCATTTTATTTTCCATCTGTTGGCGTGGTGGGCCCCTCTTGTCATCCTCTCCACGTACTTCTACGCGATTCCTGTTGTTTGTTGACCATGTTGACAAGCGAGGCGGTGGCTGTGTGGCGCACCAAAGCCTTGCGGAGGGCGTCGGCGTTAACGATTTAGGAGGCGGTGGGGCGGCGATCGTCTTGTTGGCGCAACCGACCGTGGGAGGTGGAAGCGGCGGCCCCTTGGCGCTGGTTTGGTTTTGGCGGTGGAGGAAGACAGGACTGAAGAAACACGACGACTGTAAAAGCAGCAGGAGTACTTAACAACCTTAAGCTGAAACCAGCGGGGCACTTAACAACCAAAGCTGAAAGCAGTATGAGTACTTATCTGAGTTCAACCGTACAAAGCACGCCTCGAGCAGTGCTACTTTGCCTCTGATTAACCAAGGGTGAGGCCGCCAAGCCCCAGGACAAGGCCAGGCGCCACCAGCGCATCCACAACCTTCGAAAGCGGCTTCATCTGCATAGCGTGGTCAATAAACAGGATATTAAGCTTTAGAGCCATGGAAAAGCATGAACATAATCTTACATCCTATTCTCCAAGATGGGCGGGCCTTCATTATTTGAGACCACCCATGAATAAGTATCTTTTCACCTCAAGGGAATTGGTAGGTCGACATAAACATCATGTTGTGACCAAGCGCAAGTCGACCCGACCATGGTCGAGCATCTGTATAGGAACAATAGAACTTCGGCAGTTCTGTTTCAAGAAGATCACAGCTGTAAAACTGTGTATAAGCAATAGTTTATGAACAACATATATAACGAGAAAACAGCTCGTACCATAAGTTTCTAAACACAGTTGGACCTGTTCAGCGAGTGCAGCGATGCACACATATCCCGTGGCCTTCCACCATTGAAAGCGCCCCACAAGGACCTCAAGGCGATCAATAAAGTGTAGGAACTTGTGGATGTCGATCGATCAACCGGTGCCATTAGTAACAGCCGAGTTATTACAGAGTAACAAGCGAGCAGACTGCTTAACTCTGAAAAAACCTACCGTGCCACCAATTATAAGAAAATATTAGTTAAGTAGCATCTTAGTGAGAGATTCGTTGCTACTTCTAAAGTTAAATTGTGATTAGTTAGACAGAATAGGTGGATTAAGAAGTAATCGAGGCAACAAGCAAGAACCGGATACAAAACTAACATGGATGAACAATTGGAGCAGCGTCGGGGTGGAAGATCGCGGTGAAGATGAGACCAGGTTACGCTATTTCCATCAACATTCGATGCGCCAACTTTCGTCCGTAACACTTGAAAGTTTATCAAGTTTGGCCATAAAAAAGCAGCGATCTTCTTGGTTCATGAACCCAACTCGGAACTTATATCCATGGCTTGTCTTCTTTGTGACCATTAAACTAGTGTATTCAGTTATGGCAAGGCCGAGCATCTTGAGTACATGTGTTACAGCGAGCAAATAATACACTGCAGGAAAAATAATATGAGAACACAACATGTTCAAAAAACCCCACCCTCCCGGATAGAAAGAGGATTCTAGGAACATCATGCGCGTTTCAAAATGTTGTGTTAGGATGAGAAGGAACAAGTGTGGCGTCTCGTAGAGGCGCAGAAACCTGTAGGGTACTCGCACTTTGGGCCTTTGCAAATGAAACACACTAGATTGATGGGAAGAAAAATGCATCAGCAATGGCGGCTGCCATCCTAGGATTACCTGCGACCAAGGGACTTGGATTTATCGGGGATGGATGAAGAATTAGTACCTGGTTCTCCATGAGAAAACCCTATGCAATCGCCAGAGGGGGTTTTCTCGAACAAGCGAGCGAGGAGAAGGGATTCAGGCCCGGTGAAATATTGCGCGCCCGTCCGTCCGACTTCTGCTAAAGCTGGAAAGGGGGTTGTGATTTGATGGCTCATTGGGCATTCTTTGGCGCTTCTGACGGGGTGTGTCTACCGTGAAGTTGTGCACTCTAATTTGTGCATATGCACGTGGACCCGTTGCGGTTGCCCACATATCAGTGAAAGGAAGTAGAAAGACAGGGTAACTAGTTACACATAAATATATTTTTGACAGAGAGATACTCCCTCTGTAAAGAAATATACAAATCTTTTATATCACAGGCTCACCTTGCAGAAATATACTCCCTACGCAGCATACGGGCATTATGGGGTTCAGCTTTTTTATGGGGGTTCAGTGAGAATATAATACTCGAGATAGGCTCACGGTTACGGACTTTGGGCATGAGCCGACCCTGCATGTTTGGGGGCCCATGTGTTCTACCTCGCGCTTTTCATATTGCAAGCGATCGATGCTGCGCTGGTTTTGAATCTTTGTCATAAGCGAATACACAAAATTGAATAAAACACGGCATTTGTTGGAATGAAATCGAGCAGCAGTTCCTAACCAGCAATCGAGTTGCAATTCTATCAACGATATACCATGTGATAAATAATCTTGTCGTACTACTTATACACAGGACACTTGTTTCACCATGCAGATTATTACATCAAAATCTCTCGGAGGATAGATCAGTTCGGCGATTGCGTCTTTGCTCTTGAAGAATTTCAAAGTTGATTTGGACCAGCTCTCCTTGCGAGAAAGTTCGATTTTGACATCATCCCCTACGCAAGATATGATTTAGATTTGAACCTTGACCATCCTTTAGCATCAATCATCATCGACCATCCTTTGTACTTACGGTATATTGAGCAGGTTCATTCACACCAAGGCTGCGCATGGTAAGAGAAACTTGGCATGATGCGCCGGATTGTTGAGCGACTCCCTCGTTGCTCTAGGAATTCTCTGTTTGCAAACAAGAAGACATACCCAAACAGTTAGATCAACACAGTGAATCATGTGAAACAACATGGAAAGAAAAAAACGAAGCACTTGGGCGGCCAATGCTTACCAAGAAGGTGGACATGTCGGTTTTGTAAGGACTTTGGTATATGAAGTCGAACTGCAGCCCGATCTGTTGCGGTGCAAGCTGCTGCGGGCGGAGCGAATCAAGTGCAAGTGTTGGTGCAGGTGCGAAGCCGCTGCTGCTGCTGCGGAGATGGTGCTCCTTGTAGAGCTGGTGCGGTGTCGGGCGCGGTGCGGTGTCGATGCCGATCCTCCGGTAGATCGGTGATCCGATGCGGTCGGTGCCCAATCCTCGGTTGGATCGGTGAGCTGCTGCATTATCGATGCTGAAACAGCTGCCGGTGCTCGATCTGTGCGAGACAGCGGCGATCGTGTCTGATCTGCTATGATCAGCTTTCTAACTTGACTAGGATCCGTGACCGTGATCCAGTTTTTTCTTCATTTCTTTTAAGCGAGAAGGACTAATTGTGGCGTTTTGTTAAACCAAACTGCAGTTCATCATAGGGATTCAGCTTGTACTCGGACAACGGTGATCAATTTTTCGATAATATAAGTGATGGACAGTGCCTTCGTTACTGACACGACATAAGTGAAACCTGCAAAAATAGCCATCGTAGAGCAAACCAAACGGTTTATTCTGTGATGAATGTCACATGGCAAAACCTGCATCGTAAAATTGCAGGAAAAGAAAGAAAACATGACATTAAATCAATAAGATTTAGACAGTAAATCAATAAGATTTACTTGATGTGACACAGTGAATCCTTACCGGAAATCACTATGTTGAAGTACTAAGCAGAAGATTGATCGTCCAACTACAGCGTGGCATGCAGGGCCCGCCTACTCCCAAGCAGGACAGTCAAAGGTCGTGACAAATCGTATGGACCGAACATCCATGGGAATGGAAATCCTGGTGGGTGCGATAAACCCTGCAATGCATACAGATATTGGAGTGTAACCATAATTGATAAACCGTCCTCACAAAAATATGATCTGGATACTTCAAAATATCTGAGACTGAATTGAGTGGACAGACATTAACATAGACCGTTCTCGGGACTGACCACACACCAAAAGCGGCAGTACTAATAAACAATACTGGGTTCACAAACACAAATCAAATCTTGAACAATAGTACTTACTACGAGACAAGCAAAGTTGCACTAACTAAACTCTGCAGACTATTTCTTGCCACCGACCTCTGGGATGAACCCGCATAGCGACTAGGCCATGGACTTCGTGTGAGATGTCTACATGCACCATCACCATCTTGTCAACCTTGGAGAACCTAACAGAGTGGTCTTTCCACTCATAAACATGATGATGAAGACAGGCCGCATCAGATTTGTTGGGAAGCTTTACAAGAACCACACCCTTCGTAATCGAAGGCACAACCAGGAAATTGTTGTGGTCAAGTACAGCCTCGAGAACACGCCTGACAACAATGCTACAGGAAAACACTAGTTCGGGACACGTGGCGACAAGGACACAACATTTGGATAGTTCAGCGATAGAACTCATCATCAGGTCTTCCAGTTCACACGGCATGACTTTGAGAACTTCATCTCCACCGCGGACCTGGTTCTAATTCAAACAGAAACCATATTTTATTACTACCTCCGTTCAGAAATATAAGATGATTTTCGATATTATACTCCATATATGACTACATATCGCACAGAAATGAGTGAACAAAGACACTAGAACATGTCTTCAAAGGCATGAGAAGCGGAGGATTACATGCAATATCCATAACACAAATTCTTGAGGCAAATATACCCTCTTAAAGGTAGCATTGATGTTCATAAAGTACTCCCTCCGTCCCAAAATTCTTGTCTTAGATTTGTCTAGATACGGATGTATCAAGTCACATTTAGTATTAGATACATCCGTATCTAGACAAATCTAAGACAAGAAATTTGGGACAGAGGAAAATAGTTAATAATCTATAAGAAATCAGTGTCAACCTCTCGCATGTTTTGGTCAAAGAGAATTTAGAACCGTCATTTGGCACACTAAAATCACATGCAAGATCACCCGAAAGTTGTACTACCGGTACTAGTCTGCGTGTTAGATGAAAAAACACGATCAAGATCGAGAAAAAGATCGTCAACAAGAGACATTACGGACTTGCTTAATGAGGGATCCGGGAGGGGGCTTGGGCAGGCGATGGCTTTGAGCTTGTCTGCGGTAGTCTCGGCGGGGTGCTTGCGCTTCTTCGTACCATGAGCCTCGGCGGTTTGGCGAGCCATAGACATCACGTCGGCGGTGCTCGGCGTCCATCCAGAGAGGAAGCTGAGAGAGAAGAGTGAAAGGAGGAGCGAGATGAGGGAGAAGCGAAGCGAGTGGGGTTTTCTTCAAGAGAGGCTGAGAGAGAAGAGTGAAATGATGGTTGCTTCGTCCAGTCCAACTTCTTCTTTGGAAAGGAGGGTTTTGTGATTTGGCGGCTCATTGGGCATTCTGCGGCGGTTCGATCGGGGTAGTCTACCGTCACTCTACTACGGAGTAATTTAGTGCATGGCTGGTGGACCCGGTCTTGGCTGTCCCACCGTCGGTGAAAGTGAGTAATTTAGTGCATGGTGGAGGAGGATCCGCATGGTAGGCGTGTCCTTTGTTTTTCATTACGAAGAAAAAAATGATTACAACAAGCGTTTCCACTCTTCTGACGGAGGAGTGCGAAACACGGCCACTTGAACATACAGTGCTCCTACTACTAGGCATGTGCGATGGTTCATCGTCGATACTACACAATCTTGTTGCTAGTGTAGTAAGATATAGCGATAACAAATGATGTTGTGCGCATATCAACTACTCCTATATGTAACATAGTACCGCTTTTTTATTTGTCCGGTCGAGAATGAGCAGTGAGATCAATGTTATGAGAACTAGGTCCCACAGCCGCGGAGAATGCGATTGCTCTGGTACTCCATGAAACATGAACCATATGAAGCACATCCTATAGTGTTAGGCAAGGGTGTATGAAGGTGTGCAGGATGGGAGCAAAGTTCCTTCTCGACCCACTTTTGGGTGTTTGGCAGAGTGCATGAAGGGTGCATGAGTCCACACTAGTAGGTTGACAAAAATACACAAGAGGAAACAACTATATTGAGATGAGAATGCAACCAAACACACCCTGCGCTTTGTGCTCACGGTGGTGATCTGCACCATCGAGTTTGATCCAACGGTCATGTTGCTTTGAGACATGGACATGCCCATGCGAGAGGTGCCTAAACACTGCGAAGTCTCTCTGCTTCTCGGCCTTACCCGGCGTTGGTGATCACGAGAGTGCAACAGCCCATGAGCCCACTCCCGGTCGGCTGAGAGCCAGCTAAATCAGAAGCGGCGTCAATAGCGCGAATGGATTCCGATGGCCGGAGCCACGAAAGGATTCGCTGGCAATGGCGGCGGCAGCATCATAACCCTCCTTGTCCAGCTCAACCCCACCATCAGCGGAGGCGGCTCGGCTCCTCGGAGATATAGGCACTCTGAGAAAAATACTTGAAGTGATGATACGTGTTTTGTCCACGGTGAAGTCGCGTTTTTGTCATACATGTACATCGCGAAAAACAAATTTATAGCGGGAATCAAGATAGTCCCCATACTGTCTTTGTCGTGAGGAGTGTTCTCGTCAAGGAGTGAGCCGTACCGTGGCATCCGTAGCAGAACATAGATTAAGCTATCGGAGTCGGGTTTTTGGATCACGATAACCCGTTAACGACCCCAAACCAATGGAGGATTTTCCCGTGTAAAATCATCATTGCATGGCGGAAGCTGCGTGTCGGCTCATTGTTGGGACAGATGTCATCCACTCATTAGATGCGGAAGCGCCTACAATCGTCGACACATGTACGTAATAGCGGATTCACAGCGAAAAAGCGGCCCGTTTGACTTGGTCCAAAAAGGTGATGGGCTGGCCCATGACTTTATTAACGGCATGTTACATATGGCCATTCTGACCCGCTAACCCGCCCTTCGCCCTATCCGAATTAGGCCCGATGGCGTCATCTGGGCCATCAATATGATTCAGGCCGTTTTCTTACGGCCCATATACGGCCCATGGCGTCTTCGGCCCATATGAGGCCCTATGTAACTCTTGGCCTACTAACGGCCCGTAGTGGCCAGCCCGCAATGAGCGATGTCACTTTGACCCATTAACGGCCCGTGGTGGCGGCGGCCGTGAGCGATGTATCACTTTATACCCATTAAGGCCCGTTATTCAGTTGGGTGGTTTCACGCTTATGTTATCTTCGGCTTCGGAGCCCATTTATTCTTGGGCTCATTTCGAGCGATCGTTTGCTTCGACTGTTACTATCATTTTTACGCTTGTGGGCAATTCAGCCCGTGGTTCTGATCGGCCGTTTGTGGTCGTTAATACATTGGGCGTTTCCATAGCGTCATCAAATCTGACCTATGCGATGGCCCGTTATGGTGACCCATGAGCAGACGATTCCAACTCTAGCCCGTTTCACGGCCATAATGTCTTACTGTTATTGGCCCATGTTTGTGTCGATCATCTGGCCCATATAAGGCCCATTGATGATCTGGCCCGTAGAAGGCCCATTGTTTCTCTGACCCGTAGAAGGCCCAATGTTTCTCTGCCCGTAGAAGGCCCTCTTTGTTCTCTGACCCGTAGAAGGCCCATGTTCTATGGCCGTAGGAGGCCCTTTGTCACTCTGATAAATATTAGCCCATGGTTATTGTGGCCTAGTTTTAAAAAATAGGTTATTGCAGCCACTAGCAAACCGTGGAAAAAGAAGCTGCGACTACAAGCAAACAAATAAACAAGACAACAAGAAATAAATAAGCAAGCAACTTATGCTGAGGCTATCACGGCTATTACATATTACATCCCTTTGGGCATCAAAGTTCACCACCGGTGCAAATATAGGGAACTGAATGACATATAAGCGCTTGCAGCAAAACAAGTCGAGGCTGAAACCACTTGAGAAGAGTTCAAGAAACAATATCAAGGTACCCATAATCTTTGGCAAGATGCTTAGCAAGCTTATTAACTTTCTCTTGTTTGGCGCAAATCCTCCAGTAACTCATTTGTTGCACAAAATCATCGCTCCTCCCATTCTGCGAGGGACTTCCTCGGTCCTTGACTTCTTGCCGCATACAATTGTTGATGCCTTTCAGCATGTGGCGAGGCTGAAGAAGCAAAGTGATTAGGGCAGCGAGTTCGAAGAAGCTTGTGCCGTGATGCTTGGCGATAACTCGAACACTACATCAGCAGCTGAATTATGGGGTTTCTCTCATTGTCTACAAGATCGTTTTATCACCTTTCTTGGAGACCAACAGGGTTGTCTCACTATCTTGAACCTTATCGCATTACTTTCTCTACCATTGCATAGTGGGGTGCTCTTCTCCAATAATACTGTTTGCATACTACAAGAGAAACAAGCAGACACATCACAGGTTTAGCTTGTAGTATGCAAACTCATTTTGGTAAACCGTTCATGATAAGGTGGACAGATAACAGCATGAAACAAACATATATCTATGTACTATGGTCCTTTATTGTCCATATCATTCTAGTTTATGTTCCTAATCAAGATAGAACACGATTCAACTCATATATTTTTAACACAATGACATAGAAGCGAGAATAAGTGTGAAGAAACTACGGCATGGCAGCACCTTAATCGCATCACATGAGAACATAACTATTTATACAACAAGCTGAAATCAACATAGAGCAAGTTAGAACAACAATCGAGTTAAAGAAATAGGTTTAAAACATACATTGCATCATTGGAGTTTCAATTGGATCCTTCAAATTCGTAAGTAGTTGGTATGAGTAAATCGGTGATGCAACAACAAAGGAGTATGGACCATAGCTCTGAATCGACGAAACAGTTGCTCTTATGCTGGCGTGGAGTTTAGGTTAGGTTGTGGTGGTCTTCGTGCTTTGAGCCTTACGCATTAACTTCTGAAGCTGCTTTCGTGTGGGGTACTAAAAGGTGGACATGGTGGTTTGTCAACTATAAGTGGGTTACTATCCATTTGAGGTTGCGGTTAGATGGGTTGTAGCTGGTTCTACGCTTAGCGATGTAAGTCGCAATCTGGAAGATTCTCGATTATGTGTGGTGGGGCTGGTTTGTGGGTCGATACAACCATGGTTCTATCTACATCGACGGAATTGTGCTTGTCTTTTGTGAAAAACGGTTTTTCTCCCTTGAATCTGCCATCACCCCTCAATTCAAATGGCTGATAAACAAGAAAAGAAATTGAGCATCTACAACATTGTATGATGAAGCGGATGTGGTAATTCACATATATGTTGTCTAACCAAACGAGGATATCATGACATAATTTCACATATATGATGCCCTAACTAAACAGGTTAGCATGACACAGTTTAGGATATATGATGGATAACAACGAGGATATAATGGCATAATTCAACATATGATGAGTACCTAAGCAAGGATGACATGACAAAACTATATGATGTCTTTCTAAAATAGGTTGGGATGAAATAATTCACATACATGTTGTCTAAGTATACGAGGATGGCATGATATAATTGACATAATTGATTCATATACTAAGCATTTGGCACTTTCGCTGTGTATGATCTCTAAACTATGCAGATATAATTCAATATTGTGCATATGATGTCTAAACCAAGCAATGCAAGACACCATATGCATCATATGAAACATAAACATTGTAAGCTTAGAGCATACACATCAGGTGGGATATAGGACTGGTCATCATCTGAATCCTCCTCTGAGGAGCTCTCTGTAACCATCGAGATATAATAGCTTCAACGAGGTACCATTGCACGCTCTTGAAGACCTTGTTTTCCTCCATTTTTCCATAACCGGCTCAAATGGTTGATACACATGAAGTAGTTCAATATACCAGTTGTCGACAAATGGAATCGTAATGAAAAAAAAAGATGGCATGAGATAATTCACATATATGATGCACGGCTCCGTAAGCGGTGCATAATTCACATATATGATGTTAATTTGAAAAACATGGCATTGCATAGTTCACATATTGATATAGAAAGCAAAGCAGGAGGCATTCACACAAAGCATGTTATTAATCTAAGCGGATGGCATGGCAATGCAAGACACCATAGCCATGATATGAGCAATATAAGCTTAGCCAAGTTAGAGCATGCACCTCGGGGGGAGAATCATTGGTCATCTCTCTCTGAATCCTCCTCGTGAGCTATGTGTAACCAGTAAAGAAATCTTCATCGACGCTATGCGGCTACTCGAGAAGACCTTGTTTTCCTCCAGATTTTCCACATGACCGAGCTCAAATGGTTGATGCACAAGAAGAGTAGATGAATGTATAAACATTGTTGACAAATGGAATACATTATGGAAAAAAAATATACGATACAATTCACATATATGTTGGTGGCTAAGCATGATGGCATTGCATGATTCACGTATAAGATGCACAGCTAAAAGAAGATGGCATTACATAATTCCCATATACTCCCTCCATTCCTAAATATTTGTCTTTTAGAGATTTTAAATGGACTACCACATGACGAGATGTATATAGACATATTTTAGAGTGTGATTCACTCATTTTGTTCCGTATGTAGTCACTTGTGAAATCGTAAAAGAAAATATTAGGAATAGTGGGAATATGATATGAAACAAGCGGTGGCATTCACAAAGCAAATCTATATATAAGATGTATAATAAACAATGCAGGCGCCATATGCATGATATGACCAACATCGACATGCGAGTTAGAGCAAACACCTGGTGGTAAGCAGGCATGGTGGCTCCTTACGAATCTCCATCGAATAGTTATCTTCTCTGGAATACAATCTGAAATGCAGGAGAGGGGGCATAGCCCACCATGGAGAAATGTGCATGACATTATATTGCATGGTCTTCTCTTTTTCTCTACATATTCGATATGATTGTGTACAATATCTGACATGCATAATAAAAAAATAGTTAGATTTTGTAAGGCCTAAGGGGTGCATGCAAAAATCAAGACTGATGGTAGGAAACGAGTGGATGGATCCAAAACTAATGATAGCAGGTAGATTATAAGCCGGTTTAAAAAGATGAACAATGGATCATCTATTGTTTGTTGCCCACCTAACATGAACCACATAGAAGACCCCGGATAGACGAGATAGTAGGACAGATACTATTAGTTTTGCGCTCGATATGAGACCCATGGGCAATTCAAAACTCAAGATTGAGCGATAAAGTAGCAGGTAATAATAACCGATGTATAACGTAAGCAAACCACGAAGGCTGCGACCTCTCTTAGGAACTATCTAGTCCTCGAGTTCATCTGCTTTCGATCGATGATGGTAATGCGATTAGGCGTGGCTGCGGCAGCAGGGGAAGATGATCGAGGCGGCGAAAAGAAAGTCTGCGGGGGATCTCTCTGCGGTGAAACGCATCGATGGTGCACCTCAGGTGGGGTTGGATGGCGACACGCAGCGAGGCGAGGACATAACACCACTGAGTTTTCTTTGGCGCCAATCTGAAAATGAAGTAAATCTGTAAGGGCTCCTTAGAATTGGAGGATTCTATAAATGCGAGGGACAGGAAAAACACAGAATAGGATAGGAATGCCGTGCAAAGCAGAGCATTTGGAAACATAGGATTTGAGTCAACACGGGTGTTTGGCTCACATGAATTGGAAGAACGGAGGAATGGAGAAACAAAGTGATGCGACGGTGTACAACCTCTTTGGCATAGCCTTGTGGACCTCAGCATCATTGGGTTGGGCGTGGAGGATGGTGATGATCTTTGGTGTATTTGTCGGGATGGGGAAGAAGATCCGAGGCCTCTGGAAGCGGCGCCAAGTCTTGCTCCGCTGTGATGGATGATTCCGTCGTTGGAGCAGCTCCGCTAAGGTGTACAACGGCGAGGCTGAATTATGACAAGGACAGAACAACTTTAATCTGAAGTGGGACCCTAATATCATCGCAATAGATGATGTAAAATACATCACCAAAAAGTGCTAGATGTAAGCATCGGCCAGCGGCCGCTCAAAGCGGATCTGTAAGTCTTATTCACTCTGAACTTAAGCGAAGAAAATGAACTTCACAGTCGAAACTGAATTTTCTTGTAAAACGGATTGAACTAGTAACGAGCATTGCAATAGATGTTTAGGGCGTTCGAGCACTAGTAGCGAAGAAGCGGTGATCTAAATCGTGAGGCAGCTCAAGCGAGGCAGCGCACTAGCGAAGGCAAAGGCGTGCAGATAGCACCGCGACGAGTGCTAAAGCAGCAACTCACATAGCTGCGGAGGTAAATCTTGGCAGCGGCGGTGCAAGCGTGAGCAAGAAGAGCGGCAGCCGCGAGCAGCGGCGAAGCGGTCACGGCAGCGCGACCGGCGGCAAAACGAGCCGCAGCGGCGAAGCGGGCGACTGCGACTAGTGCCGTTAATGGAAGTCGCCGCCGAGGAAACAGCGACATGGGGAGAGGCGTCGTGGATGATGTGGCGGCTGACAGCGCGCCGCGTCGATGGAGCGCCATGCCTTTCGGTGTCGAACACCGGCAGCCCGTGAGATTGAATAACCAGATAAAATGCAGCGGTGAGTCTGAGAACCTCCTTAGTGGCGCCGAGTTGGCCTCGGCTTCATCGGAGGAATTGGTGAGGTGTTGCGGTTCGGTGGGGCAGGTCAAGATGGCGTTGTAGGGATTGGGTGGTAGCGATAAGCGAAAGCGAACGTCGGGGCAGCTCCTTGGAGGTGGAGGGCAGAAGTGCTGATCCGGCGGGATGGCGAGATCGACAAGCGGATCCTCATCGGTCGCGGTGGATGAGGGCGGCGAGCTGTTGCGGATGAACGGCGTAGTCGGGAAGAGTCTCCGGTGGGCGGTGATCGGGAAGCGACGGAGGAGCGTGGTTTAGCGGGTTTTAGCGGCCTCGTTATGTGAATGGGGAGCGAAGGGGAGGGGGACCCAAGCTTAGGGACACCTTTTGTCCGAAATGTAGGGTAAGTTACCGACATACCCCACGGTTTTGACACATGACGTGGAGCTTCATTTTGGTGAGGGTAGAAGGGGATTTGGGATGAGGAGGGAGTTCTCAGCGCGTCAAATTCGGGGATAACAAAGCAGCGGTGCGGGTTGAAGAAGCGGGAGTTTCAAAGCGAGGTGAGACAAAAGATACTCGAGCTTGAAAATTTCGGGATAACAAGGTGCGGATTCCTTGTTCGGCGGGACAAACTTAGCGTGTAAAAAATCATACAAGACACAAGAGAGTCATGTCCCCTTTTACTATATTGCTATATATGCCATTGAAAAAACTACAAGAAAAATGTAAAAAAAATCGGGAGAACAAGATTACCCTACACAGTACCAAATCGATTCGCACTTCCCTCAACAACAACAAAAAAAAATCAATTCCCACCAAAGAAAGAGTAATGTCCCTTTTTATATGATTAGAGATGCCATGATCTCAATTTCAATTTTGAATCCACGTTATGTTGAATTGAATATATCATTAGAGTGACCTTACGGTTTATAATTGATGTAGTGGTACATTTTGATCTTCCATCATATATGAACATTTTACTCCACCATGTTGTTGGGACCCGATTCCAAGTCACATCGATCTAGCCGGTAACACCTCATTATATGCTTTGACCTCACATGCAGTGGTATTCCCAAATTATCGCCTTACCATGGCCGAGGACCGTTTGCGCCTTTGGCTCACGTATGTAATACATCAGCTAGCATCCATATGACCAGAGAACCAGACCGACATAGCTAATCGTGAACCCAAGCGGCACTAACCCATGGGGCAGGCATACATGAATCACATCGAGCATGTCGGTTCGGCGTGTGAATCGGAGCTGTAGCAGCTGGCTACTTGGACTCCAGGGAACCGAGGCTGTTGAGCTGAGCGGGACTCGGATGTCACAGCGTGACATTTCCCGAAGGAGGCAGAACCACGAGAGCGGCGTGAAACACATGTAGGCCGATCAAGTGTCTGAGCGATAGTGTTGGGCTAGCAGGGACTCAGTGAGCCGGGCTGTGGCTGACTACTATGGCTCATGGAAGCCCTAGACTACATTTCCCCATAAGAGAGGCTGCCAAGGATAAACAACTAGATTGTCGGATCCCACATACCAAACATTTCAATCATACACACAATATACTCGATATGTGTAAATACAACATAGCCTCACAACATAACTCTCTGACTCAAGTATTTATTCAATAGGCTCGGAGGCCGAGATATTACAAACATGGGTCTCATGACCCAACATTGAAGCATACAAGTCAAAACACATGCGAAGCTTAATATATCTGCGTCTGAGACATCTACAAATGAAAAAAGGCTGAGAAGCGTGACTATCTACCGAGATCTGCGAGAGGGCACAAGATCGTGGCTGAGGTAACCAGCTAAATGTCGAAGTCACAGCGGAACTACTAAGAGGCCCTGAAGTCTCTACGCAAAACATAAATTAAGCAAGCGTGAGTACAAATGTACTGAGCAAGACTTACATCGAACTAACTACATATGCGGTATCAACAAAGGGGGTGGTGGAGTTTATTGCTGACAAGCCAGCTTTAACTTCGGTGGCTATCTGAACTCTGACGACAAGTAATTCTTTTGAGGTGGCGCTACGATTCCACATATTCACCATATCAATACACCACTACGGATCCGCTCCGTCTCCCTACGACGAGCATCCATAGCACTCACGCTTATCTTGCGCGAATTTAGAGTATCCACTTTCACTTGTCTATGAAGCTGATATAGGCAACCCGAAGTCCTTTACATGGACACGGCTATTCGAATAGATCATTTATAACCCTGCATGGGTGTACTTCTTCACCTGCGCTCTAGCCACTTACCACCATGTACGTCGTGTATCTTGGCAACCTTCAGCGGAAGCTTTGGCGAGGAGTCGACCCGCGACTTTATACACAAGTCTCTAGTCCGGAGTTTATCGCTGTTCGAGGTTCCATCCATGAGGAGATCCGGCGGAGTTTCGCTCTGAGCCCCAAGCGATGTGTGCAGGGTTCCCGAGACACCAAGCAGGCGTTACACCGTGCCACGGTGTATCTACCATATCATAGCCCACCCCTAGGGTCGGTGCTACCTACGGACCTCCAACACATATCCTACAAACACGAAACTAGTTGCAACTCACAGACAGAGGGCAAGGCAGTTAATAAGTCGAGAGGTCCATTGGTTTGGGCCCAAGCGCGTGGTAGTAACTGTTTCATGGATCACAAACCACGAACTAGGTTCTGAGGGCCGGTTTCAATGAGACAACCCACCATGTACTCCTACATGGCCTCTCACCGCCTTTTACAAATCGTGTTCACACACTTAGCTCACGCCGCAGTGGGACATGTTCACACACCTACGATTCATCCCCAGATGAATCAGACCTGACTCAACTCTAAGCGATGGCGGGCATGACAAACAAGCATGGATGAGTAGGCTGTGAGGGCTCAAACAACTCCTACTCATGCTAGTGGGTTTCATCTATTCTTGTGGAATGACAGGTCATCACGAGAGGATAAAGGGGTTCAGCTACATGGCAAATATGAGATGAATCGTTGTTGTCCTAATCTCTGATAAAAGAGAAGCGAAGCGATAGAGTGGGATTATGTCGGAATGAACAAGGGGGTTTTGCTTGCACAGCATACGAAGATAGTATAGTTCTTCATCGGTGTCATCGGACTCATCGTCAAGCACGTCGTCTCTTGAGAGGGATAATTCCCGGCAAACAAGGAAGAACCCAATCAATGCAATGCACAATATGATGCATGATCACGACATGTCAAAATCTTTGTGATTTGAGCTAATGCAACTAGCTGACAGATTAAATGGAGTTGGTTTGAATCAAGATTCAAATTCAAACTCCATATATGACATTTCAAATGCCATTAATTCAAATTGTTGTATACAACTGCTTTAAGTTGTTCTAACATGCATGAAAATGGTACATATGGATAGATTGGATTTTTACGATCATTTTCATATATAATTTGTTTCATTTGGAGTTATGGTTGATTTCTATGAATTTCAGAATTTTAGGGCATTTTACGAATTTCTGATTTATTTAAAACGAGAGAAGTCACTTATTCTTGTCGACCTTATGTCATCTTGCGTCGACAAGTCAGCAGCGTTGACCGAGTCAAACTGACGATTGGGGTCCTTTAGTGGATCTCATCTCAATTGCGTTGGTCAGCGGCGTGTGGGGCGATCAAGGAGCCACGTCGGCATAGTCAGGCCCAGCTGCGTGGTCCCGCTTGGTTTAATTAAAACTGATTAAAGGATAACCCGGTGGTTATTTAGGTGGTGGGGCCCTAATACCGGTGGCTGGTGTGATTAAACTAAGCGCCATTAAGCCCTAATGGCGTATACGTCGGCGGCGTCGGCGATTAAGCGGCAGCGACCACGGCTCCGGCGGCGTCACTCGGGATCGGTATGAGCCGCGGTTTGGCGTGGTTTAGTCTGCGAGGCTATTTGGAACTTGTCGCATCCGCCAGACCATCAGCTGTATTTGGGGGTGGACCGTGGTAACGACAGCGATGGCAAGTCTGCGGCGGCGGAGCTGGGCGAAGCTTCGACAGCGGCGCTACGGTGCAGGAGAACTAGATAGCCGGTGGTGTTGGGTTTTGGAAATAAGGTGAAACGCGTAGCTGTGCTTGGGCCAGCGACGAAGCGGCCTCTAGCCACGGCGGCTTGAAGTCGGCGGCGAGTGTCCGCAGCTCCGGTGACTAAGCGGTAGAGGAGGAAACGGCAGCGGCATGCTAGGGGTAAAAGCGAGGAGCTCACGGTCGTCGAGCGAGGTCTTAGCGAGCTCGGGGGCAGGCGAGCAGTGGCGAATCAAGCGGCGGATATCGCCCGACATCGAGATTGAAAAACATCCGGAGACGGTGGCGGTGCTTCCCAGTTTGCTTAGCTCGGCGTGGACAAAGAAGGCGAAGATCTCACGGAGCTCGAGGGCGTGGGGAGGCGAGGAGTGGTTGTGGCAGCGGTGGTGCTCATGTTGGTGGCCTGATTCGGTGAGGTGGGGAAAAGGTGAGGAGGAAGAACCAGAGGAGGAGAGCTCGGGGAGAGGAGAAGTGCAGGGGTGCGTGGCGTCTTAGTGGCCCGCGTCGGAAAAGCCGGGGAATCGCCATGTGGTGGAAGGAGCTGGGCGCGGCGACGTGACTCCACTGCACTCTTGGCCTTGGGGAGGAAGGCAACCAGGAGGGGGTTCTTGTGGTGGGCTGGGCGAGTTGGGTGAGCCGCCCGGGCAGGCGGCCGGAGTGGGCTACGGGTGAGGCAGTGCTAACTCTCTCTCCCTCTCTCTCTCTCTCTCTCTCTCTCTCTCTCTCTCTCTCTCTTTCTGTTTTCTTTTCAGTTTTTTATTTTATTACTGTTTTGTTTTGGTTTAGTGAAAATACTAAACCATTTTATAAAATCCTGAAAATAATTATGTGGCTGGAACTAAAATATACCAAACCACATAAAATGTTCGGAATTATTGGACATATATTAATTATATATAAAATATATATCAATGCAAATAGTTATTGAATTAATTCAAAGGCCCAAAATAAATGTTTGAGTCACTCCAAAAATATTGGTTTGCATTTTAACTCATGCCAATATTTTCTGGGAATAACAGGAACATTTTCTTGGACTTGTTGATGAGATTTAAATGTTGGTTATTTTAGGGGTTTTACGAGGGCTTTTGAAAACTCCTCAATTCAAGTTTCATTTGAATTTAAACATGATACTCACATAGGAAGCTAGCATAGAATCAGGACCAGGAATTAGGGATGTGACAACTCACCCCCACTAAACAAGAATCTCGTCCAAGAGATTCAAGGCGTGAGTAAGAAGAAGGGGAATGCAAACTAACACAATCTTCATGAGATCCAGATGTCTTTCTGAGGATGTTGATTCATTGCATGACCTTGATCTTGTCGTCTTTCTCACGAGAACTCCAGCCAACATGAAGCGAGTAGAAAGGAGAATTTTAGAAGAATCGATCTTCCAGATCGGCAACTTAGGATCATCTTAATGATCACAAGATCAATACCAGAATGAGACATAGAAACATCTACGGAGTGAGGCAGAACATGCATCGGGAGGACGGAAGAAACAATTTGAGGGTTTCAAAGTA